>NAVB01000994.1:0-164337 GCA_002179805.1 Acanthamoeba lenticulata
AGAGGTCGCTGCTGCTGCTGCTGCTCCGCCTGGGCCGCCGCAGCGAAGGCAGAAATGTGGCATCGTCTTGCAGACCGATGGCTGAGACGCGACTCATGATCTCGTGGAAAGAGGGTCGCATGGACGGGTCCCGCTGCCAGCACTCGGCCATGAGAGCCTCCAGCAGTTCACACCTCTGCGCGGTTGGGAACTCATCAAGCGACTCCGGCCTAAGATCGTCGCGCAGCACACCGACGGCAATAGCGGCCGGGCTCATCCCTTCATAGGGTGGCTCTCGCGTCAGGAGCTCCCACAGAACCACCCCGAACGAGTACACCTGCACCAACGGTTGACCACAAAAATAATAAAATCATCGTCATCATCATCATCATCATTATTTCTGCAGCACTTGCGCGCCAAAAGCCTGATCAATAAAAGCGAAAAGAGACTGGTCTCTTGAAGAGGTTCGTACATCAGCCAACATGTAGTCGATGTGCGGTGACTCTTCTATAACTTCAGGCGCGGCCCAGTGAATGGTGCCTTGAAAGGATGAACCATAGCCCAACGCGCATGCAGAATCATCATATCAGTGACACGTGATGGCAGGGAGGGTTTGTGCGTCACTAGTCCTAACAAAGAGAGAGAGAGAGAGATTACCGTAGGCCTTGAATCCACCTGCTCTCTTCAGATCACTCCGGAACCGGGTCAACCCAAAGTCGCTGACCTGCACAGCCCCACTACCGTGTGAGTACTGCGTTTGTTTTCTTTTTTGTGGATATTATTGTTGTTGTTGCTGTCATTTCATTTTTACCTTGAGGTTCCACTTGCTGTCGAGCAGAAGATTGAGCGATTTGAGATCTCGGTGCACAATGCCCGACGAGTGCAGGAAGTGCATGCCCCGCGCTGCTTGGAAGGCAGCCTTCAAGCAGAAGTGAAGCGGAAGGACCGGCACCAGCTCGTTGTGCAGCAGCTAATATTGTTTGTTCACGGACAAAGCGATTAATAATTTGAGGTAATGGTGAATGCGCAAGGGGATAGAAAAACAAGAAATGAATGAAATGAATAAACTTGAATACAAGTAATCAAAGAAAGAGAGAAGCGTACGTCGTAGAGCGAGCCGAGTTCCATCAACTCCATGACGATACAGAGCTTTGGGGGCTTGGTGCACGCCGCCATGAAGAGCACCACGTTCGGATGCCTGAGCTTCCGCATTATCCGCACCTCATGCTTAAAGGTCTGGCTCACTTCCTTGCCCTGGTCACCTGCCGACACGACCTTGACCGCGACGTCGGTGCCTTTCCACACGGCCTTGTAGACCATGCCGAAGCCGCCGGCGCCCAGCTGCGGGCCCATGTCGAGCTCTGAAGTATCGATCTCCCAGCTGTCATCCTCTCTTCTCCTGGCCCGCCGCACGAGCAGAGTGCAGATCACAACGGCCGCAACGAGTGCCACCAGCAGCGGCAACCCGACGCCCAGAGCGATGGCCATGGCGTGGTCTGATGATGACGATGAGGATGATGCGGCCTCTGGGCCTATTGTGCACAGTGTGCCCGATGCTCTGGCAACCGTGCACTGACACTCGCCTGTCAGGCAGTATCCGTTGCCGCTGCAGATCGAGCCGTCAGCCCCGAGACACGTGCGCCGTGATGCTGTGTTGATCGTGGTGATCCGACCGGTCTGCAGAGTCGTCGAGTTGGCAGAGAGTGCCTGAACGAGCAGCGCATTCACGTTTCCACCCGTGTAGTTGAATTCGGTGCGGTGCGTCACCATCATGGTGAAGTTGTCCCCGCCAGTGGCTATCCACCTGTCGGTGGCCACGTTGTAGCTCTCGGTGAGCACGAGCAACTGCCACACGCTTGGTTGCGTCTCGACATAGACGTCAACGACCCGCATTCCCGGTGTCTCAGTCGGATTCCACGAGAACCGGAGACCAGAGGGGATCAAGAAGCGGCCGCCGCCGTTCGTGACGTCGCTGGCCGGATCGGTAGCCATCGAGAGGCCGTTCTCGAGCGCGTCGAGCAGGTCTCGACCGAGAAGACCGACGACGTAAACCTCATTGGCGCCAAATGGGAAGGCCAGTTGCATCTGGCCCAGAGTCACCGGCCCTGCCGGAATGCCAGCCCGCGCAGCGCCCCCGTTGGCCAGTCCGATCGGCACGCGCAGCCCCAGGGAGCTGCTGGCGTATTCGCGGTAGGCGTCGCTCAGCCAGTCGCCGATGTCGCATTCGTCATGAAGGCACCGACCATCGTACGAGAGGTTGACCGCGGTCCACCCGACGACGTGGTCGAAGCTGGCCTGCACGGATTGATCCAACTTGAACAATTCCGCATGCAGGACTGGGTCGGCCGGCACGGATTCATCCATGAGCACGGAGTCGCCCGACCACGCCGTGATGACTCCATAGTTGTCGAACTCGAGATTGAGTACGCCCATCAGACGGCCGAACGTGCCGGAGGACACGACGAGCACGGGCTGCCCCCAGTTCGTGTTGTAAACCATGGGGTAGGGTCCGACCCGTGAGGCGAGGAAGCCCGAGGCGTTGTTGGACAGGAGCTGGCCAGGCACGATAAGAACGTCGATGCCCGGCACAGAAGTGAGCACCATCTCGGCCGTGACGTTGCTGCTGACCGACGCAACGACCTTGTTAACACCCTTGTTGACCAGCGCAGCCAGACCTTCGCGCAGCGCTTGCGCTTCGTCGGTGGCGCTGATGTTGGGTGCACGAATCATGGAGGCAACGTTGGCACTTAGCGTCGATATGTAGCCCACCTTTTCCACAACTCCAGGAGGAGTTCCTCCTCCTCCTCCTCCTCCTCCTGACGTGACGAAGGTCTTAATGAAGTAGCGAGCAAGCGTGGTTCCCGCGGGTGCGTTGAAGCCTTGAATATTACTGCAGACGAACTGCATGCTCGAGTTGTCTTCGCGGGCCCGCAGCATGAACTGATCGGCGTGGAGCTGACTGGCCAGATCAGACGCCTGCCAGGAGATGACGTCGTAACCCAGGAGACCAAAGTAGTCGGCGATGAGCGGCGAGCTGTAGAGGTAGAAGTAGAGCGAGTAGGCAAGGCTGGCACCGGCGTCGACGAGGAAGACGTGGTCAGACCGCGCACCCTCGCGCTCGATGAGGGTGCGCATGCGAGCAGCGCCGCCATAGCACTTGACGCCGCTGTAGCTCGTGTACGAGAAGGTGGAGTCATTAACTGGCCGGCAGGCCTTCCCGTAGTCATCCACGGCGGTGACAGCAGACGAGGTATCGGCCGTGTGGAGGAGAGTCAGGTTAAAAGCGCCTGGTGTTGTGTGTGTGTGTGGCCACAAGAGATATTTTGTTTTTGGTTGGTTTTTTTTATTAAAAAAAAAAAAAAAATAAAAAATGGTTGCTAGGTCTGCAGACAGAGCATCCTTGATTAGAAAATATGTACCTTGTTGGGAGGTGGTCACCGACAAGCACAACAGAAGGAGCGCGATGCATGTGCTTTGTCCAGCCCCCCTCTCTCTTCTCCTCATCATCTTGCCCGCAGCCGAGAAAAAAAAAAGAATGAAAAGGAAGCGCTGTTGTGCGGTTGTCTTGCGCGTGCTGGGTGTTGGGGAGGGACGAGTGGGAATAAATAACAATAAAAATATCTAGCCTCCTGTGGGTGGGACGAAGAAAATGGAGAGTTGTGCTGGTGCGCGTGCGGAAGTGTGTGAACAATAGCTCGCCACAGCGCCGGTTGTTCCGCTGCTTCAATTCTTCGGCCCCCATTCCGCCCCACGAGATGACAAAACGGTCTGGTGCGGTCGGCCCAACTGTCACTCCTCTCCAACTTATAGCCAATGGGCACGCAGGCCACGTGTACCGCGTGTTCGAGAGCCCCGTGACGGGTGCGCGGAGTACATGTCTCGGAATACTTTTGACATACTGAAGATTGTTGACCACAACCGCCACCTTGACGGCCGACCCTGGGTCAAGCGAAGCAAAAGGAAATGTGCGTAGAACGTGGAGGCAAGCTTTTGTTTTGATTTTTTTTTGATTTTTTTGTTAGTGTCGACGGAAAGCTCGTTTTTTGCCTGATGAAGGTTGTGTTGTCCGGTTTTTCAGGCAGATCAGCAAGCTTAAGTCAGGGGTGCCTCACACATCTCACAAAGCACCACGTGCTGCCTGCGAAGAAAGGAATTAGTCTACCTTTTTTAAAAAAAAAAAATTAGTTGAAACAACAGACGTCTGAGGGAAGGTTTTACCCGCTGTTGTGAAAGGTGCACACTGCACATACTCGTGTGTCCGCCGTGGTAAGCTTCTGCTGTTCTGTAGCCGCAGATGATTGCTCCTCACTTCCTGGCGGCGGCGTTGAAACAGGAAGATGATTGGTCTCGGCTCGGTCGTGGGAAAAGATTGTGCCTGACGAGAACGGAAGCACAGTGTCGCAGACACACACACACGCACATATACGGCCAATTAATGTAAGGCTCTTCTCAAGTGTTGTGGAGGAGGCAGAGGCTCTGCGTGGGTTACCCTTGAAGCCCTCCTCAATTTGGTTGTGACCGTCCAAAATGTCATAGTCCGCCATCGACATCTGACGCCGCTCGATGTGGATTGTGGCCTTGGCGGGCACACGGAATTGGCGTAACGTAGCCTTCGAGTCCTTGAGCTCCACGTCGCCGAAGAAGAGCGCCTGCACAAGTGCGTAGCCCATGTTATTAGGGCCTAAGTTATTGTGTGTTTTAGAAAGGGAGGGGGGACATACTTGCTCATTGGGTTCGATCTCCAGTTTTTCCAGGATCTTGAGCTTCACCACTAGGATGGTGTCGTCGGCAGATACAGTGATGCTGTCTGTTTTGACTGCAGTTCCAGGTGTGAAAACACGCTTGTGAAGTTAATCCCATCGTCATCATCATACCAAACAGCATAACGAGAAAGAAAAAAAAAAGCTAAAACAAGAAAGAAATGAAATAAAAGGTGTGGTACCTCCTTTCGACCGTCGCGCTCTCCCAACAGCCGCTGCTCGACGTTTCGTGGTAACCACAATCTCTGCTTCGCTGTAATTGTACTGTTGGTCCAATTTGTTGTGTTGTCGCTCTTCTGTGCACTCAGGACACACTGGCGGGTCTAACATATAGGCCCGGCCAGTTGCATCAGCGGCCTCGGTCTGCAACACGATCGGATAATCGACTTCTTTCCTGTTGTTGTACCAATTGAAGAGAGGGAAAGGGGGGTAAAGGAGTAAAGTGTAAGACGACAGATCTCTCTCTCACAGCGTCAGCACTGCCGGTCGCACCTTTTGAGCAACTTGGTCCACAATTCTGGCTTTACCAGGCGGAATTCAGTTTCGTCTACGTCGAGGGGAAATTGGTCATCTCCCACTGGCACATGCAAGCGCTCATGGCGACAAATGAGCGATTCGTTGGCGATGGGGTTCGGCTCCTCTGGATCCGGCGCGTTCTGTGTAAGTCACTATCATGAGTCAATCAATTCTTTTCCCTTGTAATTAAAACACAATAAAACAACATAAAATAAAAATATGAAGATCTTAAGGGCCACGCATGCACCACGAACCTCGATCCATGAACGCCAGCGCGCGAACCATTCCTGTGAAATCAGGTAGTATTTACATCCGGTCTGAATAGTTTTTTCGCTAGCGATCGCATTGGCTCGTTGCTTTTTCGTCACACACCACCAGCACCACACGTGACACAGGTAAGTACTTACAACATCATCGACACATCTCGAAAGGGGTGGTTCAAGAAAAAAACATACCCTTTCCTTCACCTTAAGTGCCTTGAGATTCGACAGCTCCACTTTGTTGTTTGCCGAGTCCTTGATGCATTCTTTGCATGCACTCTCTGAGGAGTGGAACTCAGCACCCTCAGGAAATTGAGACCGAAGCCAAGACCACGCCTGACCGCGGGCATACCGCGACACTAAGTGAGTCAAGAGGAAAAAAGAGAAAGTCCACGAACTTCCCCTCAAAGGATGACGTTCATCACGTTGTGTGTGTGGGTGGCTGTGCCCAAGAGAGGAAGCGGAACGAGAAAAATCGAGCTCGGGGGAAGGGAAAGAAAAATGTTATAAGCACTCATTCTTGTTTACCTGAGGAGGAATAACCCGTCGTCCACCAGCCGGGCTCAGATTGCCGTGCTCGCACGTGATCTTTTCGTTCATGTTCCTGCTCAAATCCTCGGGTTCGTTCTTTTTCCTCCATTCTAAAGAGAGGGGGGGAGGGGAAGTGAATCACTTTAGGGGATGGAAGGTAAACAAAGACGAGAAGGAACAGTACGGTTTAGCCAAGCGGTGGACAGAATGTAGCCCTTGGATGCAGCACCAGCAGAAATCAGATTTAGGGTAACCTCTTTCATCCGATTGTACTCGGCCTCTGTTGCCAGCTCTGTATGTATGTGTGTATGAAGTGGAGAGTTCGCAGATGCACACCGCAAAGCAGTCTCCATTATTATAGGCAGCCGCAATCTTGCGCAAGAAGAGCCCGTACCGTGACACAAGGCAGCAGAGCACGGCATGCAATAGCACTCTTGGCTGAGAACTGGACCGCCCTTATACTGTGCATGTAGCATCGTCCACGCTTCCTGTACACATGCGTCCCCCCGCCCAAATCAGCGTGAATTCGCGACCGTGCAGTGAGTGATCAGGAATCAAGATTTTGTGAGCATACGGGAGTGATCCGCTTGGCTTGTGCCAGTTTTCGTGGATCCAGCATGTCATGGGCACACAAGAGCTCGGTATTGTTAATAGGAGGCAGCTCTTTTGCTCCTGTCACCCAACTTCGTAGCCAAGATGTAGCGATCCAATAGTACTCCTTCTACATATAATATATATATATATTAAAAAAATCAATGATTAGACACACGCCGCGCCAGTAATAAATACTGGCGTGGTTCAGAGTAGGAAATGGCGTCGCTGATGAAACGTACCGCGTCTGGCTTGACCACAAAGGAGGGGAAGTGGGCAGCGTAGGCTTCCTTATGAGCGGCAATACGACTGTGTTCCTCTTTCACTTGGACGTCGTAGTCTTTCAACTGCTGCTCAAACTCTTGGTTATCTGCGTGTGTGTGTGCCACAGGTGAAACAATAACAAAATAAATGAATGAATTAAAAATCATCCATGAGCGTCAGCATCGCTGCAATCAACACCCTTTAACGCACCAGCAAGCACGACATCTGTCGCCGAAGCAGGCAAGCGAGGCTGAGCGATGGTTTCTCGATCCTTGAGTGCGTAGATCAACATGTACGCATTGGACGATTCTGCCATTCTGTGTCATCCACACGAGATAAAGAAAGGACATCAGTTTGAGATTTTGCGTTCACCTAAAAGAGGAGCTACGAACCCTTCAGGAAGTGTTGACTTCTTTTTGCCTCCCTTCTTGGTCTCCTTCTCCACTCCGACTTTAGATTCTTCAAGTGGCGTAACCACGGCATCATCAAATCGCCACCACTTCTTCGTTCTGGACGGCACACGAAATAAATAAATAAATAATAAAAATAAAAATAAAAATGGGATGAGAGAGAGAGAGAGGGAGGACAGGTGAGCGACTACTCACTACGATCAACCCAGAGAACAAAGCAAACGCACACGTCATCCTTGATATGCGCAATGTAATGACCCACGTTGGCGCTGGCGCCAACATGGATCAAGACGCCTACCAATTCGTAGGTAAGCCCCTTCCTTCTCCTCTTGTTTTCTACCTCGGTTTGTCTGCATGGTGGTTGAGAGGAGGAAGGCAGTGAAGATGAGCTTCTGCAGAGAACAAAAGAAGCCACCAATGAGCATGTAAAGAAATATGGCTGAAGCTTTTGTGGACAAGCAGGGGCAAAAAGAGAAATAAAAATGTGATAACATTGATTGCTTTTTGGAAGAGGTAAAGAGGAGAGAGAGAGATGTGCCATGAAGTAACGGAGAAGCAAAGCAAAGCAAAACGAACCGTTCGTCAAAGTCCTGCATGTGCTGGCCCATATCAATTTCGAGAGGAAAAGCAATCGAGTCTTGAAGCTTCTTCTTGTGGAAGGTCTTGAGGTCGTACACAAAGCGCATCAGCTGCAGGTTAAGCACCTGGAAGTCGAATTTGAAATGAGCACTTCCGTGAATCAGACGCACGAGGTGTTTTTTATTTTATTTTATTGTATTTTATTTATTTGTTTGTTTGTTTACGGACCTTGGGCAAATCAAGCAAGACGATGGAACGAGTCGCATCTTGAAGTTTGTTGCATTGCTCACAGAAATACTGGTTGCCCTCAGTGAGCTGCTCCTCGGCCAAGAAGTGCTGCAAGGAGTCGTCGATTGTTTTGGCATCCTGCATCCCCCGCCAAGCCGCATCCATGAACACAAACGAGGTTGAGAGAGGGCAAGAGCAATTTATGATGCGCCTTGTCCAGGCCTCGCACCTTGAGGTTAAGCTCTAGCTCCGAGAACTTACATTTGCGTTGAGAGACCGTCTTGCAGGCCTGGCACACAGTGGTGTAGGCATATTCACCTTGAAACTGCAGAGCCAAGGACTTGACTGCTTCGTCATCACTGTGATTGAAGCGCTCCTCCAGATAGTCGAGGAACAGTTTGTAGAACCTGGAGGAAAGGGTTCTTCATCAGATAGAGCGAGCTAGCAAGCTGACCAAGGGAGAGGGGAGGCCAAAGAAAAGAAAGAGAGAGAGAGAGAGAGAAAGAGAGAGCTGGTACTCTTGGGCATCTTGCTGAATTGATGTCTTCAGGTTGAGCGCTTGTGAGAGACTCTTGGTCGTGTAGAAGGATCGATGGCCTTCTTGCATGAGCGCAAACAGTCGCTGTAGCTCCAGGCAGACTGAGTCCTGTATCGTCACGGTCACATAAAATAAGATGTCCGTCGGCAAATTCAGCTTTTTGTGGTCCAAGAACACTACTCAATAGAAAGAGGAAGAAGGAGCTAAAGATGGCCACGTCACCCGTCCATGCTCTTCTTTGTCTTGTTGACCTTGTTGTTGATGCTGCTCTCCCGCTGCTGAGACAACAGCTAGTGGCGGGTTTTCGTTGTCCGTTACTGAGGACACCTTGCTTTCATCATGCTGATGGCTCTCCAGCAACATCCGATCATCGCCGGTTGCTCCCCATGCGAATACCCCTGTCGTGTGTGGTGGTGGTGGTGGTGATAAATCATTGAAGAAGCGATTTCGCGGGGTGACGATGCACTGTTTCCCCCGCCCAAATTGTCGAGTTGAAAAAGGAGGACGGTTCTCGGGTACCTTGACGGAATGCAGTGTTCATGAAGAGGCACTGCAGCACATTGTTCATGTAACACGTGGCTCCAAGATTCTGTGTCGGCCAGATACACGATTGAGAGAGCAGAGAGAGAGAGAGAGAGAGCAGAGAGAGAGAGAGAGAGAGGGGGGAGGGGTGTTAGAGAACAGGTATGGTCCGGAAGATTGGGAGCAGGCGAAAAAAGAGAGGCAGGCCAGCGGAAAAAGACGGAGTCGGCCTCTGTGGTAGAAGTCAGGAAGGGGCACACAGGTGTTACCTCGAGACCTGCCGGCACGTCTGGCTGCCTGGCTTGTGTATGTGGATCATCTCCCAGCTCTTCGATGGTAGGGGGACACTTGGCCCATACACCGTCAGCTCTCTCGCCCAGCCTAAGCAAACAGCTGGGGTTGTCTTCACAGTTGTCTGCTCCGTGGCCCGCTGGTGTCACGCCCCCCCCCGGGTAATATAATGAAAGCGAGGGGTGAGAAAAGTGAGTGCATCAACTAGTTGGCAAGCAGGAGCTCGGCGTCGATTCCCGCGTTTGAACAACAAACGTTTGAGAGGAGAGAGAGAGAGAGAGAGACACCTTCACGGCAAGGTTCTTCTGCGAGGTGGTAAATGTGATTAATGTGCCTCTGCTGAAGGTCTTCCTCCGAATGAACCCCCTCCATCCATAGAGGTTCCTGTTTCTCTGAGTTCGAGGGGCTAGCCCCACTGCCGTTACTAGATGCGTCTCCTTTACGCTTTGGTCGCCCGCCACCACCACGCCTGTGCGGGCTGCCGCGCCTGTGGCCCCCACCACCCCTTCTCGGCATTGTGTGTGCGTTGTGTGCGTAAAAGTGGCGCCCTTTTCAATTGGCCGTGTGGGGCGGCAGTTGATTATGATGGATTTGGCCCCTTCACACAGGCTCAGAATTCGAATCTTTTCAGGGAGCGAAGGTTTTTCTTTTTCTTTTTTTCCCAACGTCGCGAATGAACAAAAAAAACGATAGGAGGAAAAAAAAAGCTGGTCAGCTTTCCCTCTGCTCACTGGCGCTCCCCCACAAGCGGCGTAGTGTTCGTTGGTTCATTAGGTTTTGTGGTGCCCTGCTGGGTCGTGTGATGAGAGAGTGTTAGAATTGACGTCAGAGCAGAATTAAGAGTTGCAAACCGCGTTTGCAATTTCACAGGGCTGAAGTGGTAACCTGGTTCAGCAGCATGTCGATACTGTGCTTACGTCCCTCCTTTTCCCGTGCCTCTCGTTCCTTTTTGAGCGCCTTTGCATAGTGCAGGCCACAGGCGTTGCACAGGCTGTTGTTACAACCAGAGTTGCCCCAAGACAAAAGAAAGAAGCACCGCAATCAATAAGTTGTTCCTCCCATGAGAACAGTAAACAGAGGAAAGGAAGACGAGTGAGCAGACGTACGTGTGGTCTCCATCGGGGCCACGCCGCCACTCAGGAGTATCTGTAACTCCACAGACATGGCAATGCAGATCTCGTCGCTTCACCTTTCGTTGCCTCTGCGTGTGTTGCGGAAGGAAGTCCGTCGTTGCATCATTAATCTCTTTCCTTGCATGTAAAAACAGTAGACAGAGAGACAGAGAGAAACCTTCTTACGGCCGCTTGTTGTTGTTGTTGTTGTACTGCTGTTTCCAGGCGGCTCCCACAACGTGCCTGAGGGTAGGGAGGAATTCTCCGCCGGAGGAGCTCCTACATCGCTGGACAGTTGCTTGTAGGGCATCGGTGGCGGTTGGCCCGTTGGCTGACCCATGGAAAGCATCCCCGAAACAATAGACTGGTTGTAACGGGCGATTCCGCCGATCGGTGGTGGTAAACCCTTTCCAGGTCCAGCTTCAGGAACGTAGCCCCTGACCAGAGGAATTAGAGATCCCCCCCCCCGCGCGTTGCCAGCAGCATTAGCATCATTAGCATCACGGCACAACGAACAACACAACCTTTTGAGCAGAGCTCTCCACACACGAATATGTCAACAGGTAAAAGTAATGTAATTGGTTTTTAAAAAGCTTTTTTTTTTTTTAAAAAAAAAAAAGCGGCAGCCCTTACCTTGTAGCTGGGTTGTTCGGGAAACTGGAGTCAGACGGAGAAGAATACGTCTGTTGTGCAGACATCGATCGACCAACTTGCCCCATGGGGAAAGAAGGACCATTTGCAGTCGTTCCTGGGGAGGCCATCGTCGTACTTGTTGTTGTTGTTGTTGTCGATGATTGACTCATGCCTTGACGTTGCATTCCATAGGTGGGGCTGGTGCGTCCAACATCAGCTTGAGTCCGTTGCTGTGGCGGAGAGTCATACTGCTTAAAAAGCACACAGAAGCACATGTGAGGAGAGTGCGTTTCACATGAGGAATCACATAACAAAGAGAGGAGAGAGAGAGAGAGAGAGGAACAATAAGGATATAGGAACAAAGGTGGTGGCTTTTCTCTGCGCAGTACCGACTCTGACTTGACCGCGCGATCAGGGTCGAGAGCTTCGATGGCCTTGAGCAAGTGCACTCCAATGTTAAACAGATCATAGTACTTCTCCTTGGTAATATCAACAGAACTGGTCAGCTCAGCAACAGCACAACGAGAGATGTAGCCGCTCAGCTTTTCCACCTTGCACACAAATAGACACAAAATACCAGTGAGTTTTTTTAATTTTTTAATTATTCGTTATTTTCATGAAGAAAAAAATAAATTGGGAAGAGACGAAGAGTTACCTCGGCCCAAGCGCTCTCGCGCTCATAGAGATGGTATCGGTACCGTTGTTCACGATCGCCGACTGCAGAGAGGTGGCCTCCTCCTCCTCCTCCTACTCCTACTTGTTGCTGCTGCTGCTGCTGTGCCACTACGTGACCAGTGCGGTGGTGGAACTCAGTTGCTGCTCCCCCTTCATGCAGCAGAGAGTTGTTGCCGCCGGCCGTTGGGCTATGGTAGGGTGGAAGGAGCGGAGGTGGTGGCGAAGCTGTCGGAAAGAGGCCACGTGCGTGTTGGTGCATGGGGGGCAGATTTTTGAGCCAAAACCGCCGTTAGCAACAACGAAGCTTCTCGGAAGCGTACGCAGACCACAATTTGTCACAAAAACAGATGATGAGCGCGCGTGATGTTCACTCAGATCTGCGTGTCCGCATCAAAAGGGGCAGAAATGTTGACGGAAAAGCGTGGGGCAAAAGCAGAAGGGAAAAAGCTTTTTGTTTTTGAACCAAAACGTGGCTGCTGCCAGCACCCCTCATCAGATCTCCCAAACTCTCTCTCTCTCTCTTAAGCATCATCGTCACACCACTTGGCCGAGATCTAGATCGCGACAACAAAACATATAGAGATATATCTCTATATGGCTTCATGGCTCGCCCAATTTACCAAGGGCAGCAACAGTAACGCACTTTCTCCTCCCTCCTCCTCCTCTTCTTCTACAACATCAAGAACCTCGTCGTCCACTTTCCAGCGCAAGAAGTCTAAGCTGAGCGATGCCATGGACACCACCTCCTCAAACGATGCAGCATCTTCACTGGACGAAGGAGGCTTCTATTGGGTGCCTGTCAACAACGAGGGAGGCGATACGAGCAGCACAGTAGTAGGGGTAGACATGACGCCAGGGCATGTGTTATATCCCCGTTTAAATGCTACAACAACAACCACTACTACCTCGTCTGCGCACCCCAGCGCTCGCGGCACCATTGCATCGATGATGGATGAAGAGGAGCCTTTGCCCCCGTACAGACGCCCTGTGTCTGGTGTGGCAACACTCAACTTCTCTTCCGCTGCTGCTACCGCTGCTGCTGCTGCTGCTGCTGTCTCTAATAGGGCGCCCACCCTGGGGCGCACACCGGCATACGCTCCGCTCCAGCTATCTTCTTTCCAAATCAACCCGCGCATTAGCGCTATCGCCACGCCGCCACCTCATGTACGCTTTCTGCTGCCTCATGATGTCCTTATGTGGTGTGTGTGTGTGTGTGTGTTCAACTTCTTTTTGGTTAGTAGTCGTTCTCTCCACACACTTACGCACGTGTGGATGCAAGCAGGCGCGCAGCACGGCAGAGCTTGTTGACAAGATGCGGGGAATGGAAACCAAGCTCAAGCAAGGCCCCAGCTACGATCCCTGCTTTGAAGTCGAGATCGCAGCTCAGGCCAAACTTGACCGTCAGAAGCAGGTTTTCTTCTCTTCTCTTCTTCTTCTTCTTCTCCCTTCTCTTACTTTTCTTAAGGCTCCACAAACTCAATCTTATTCACTTCGGCGCCTCCTCCCTGCGTATAGGATATGAAGGCGAAGGAACTTGAAGAGCGATATCGCAAGTATCGCGCGGTTGTTGAAGCAGAGGCCAAGCGGCAACAAGATATCGCAATCACCGAATGGGTCGAACAGCATCAGCAGCAACAGCGGCAACAAAAGCAACACGATGACGATGCTGCACTGTCGGCCACTGCAAGCTCCTCCGTTATGCCAGGGGTTGACCAGACCCTTCTCGATCTCAGTTTTCCCAGCAACCGCCGACCGAACCAGTTAGCGACTTCTCAGCCGCCAAGCGACGATATCGAGCTACCCCCACCCTACCCCGGCCCACTTCGTGGTACGCCGCCTTTCGGCCAATTCCCCAACCGCCGCGGTGTTGACTCATTGATAAATGATGCCGTTCCAACTCCAGCTACGGATGGTCAGAAGCATTCACCACCGGTGACCACGACACCCCTTCTCCATTTCCCCGCTCCAACGGGTCAACCAGCGCCTGGTATGGCTGCCGGCGGTGGCTCCTTCGCCGGCCCTCCTGCGTACTACCACCCGGGTGCGCCGTTCGCTGCGTCGTCCGCCGCCTACCCTCCGTACACGGCGATACCGGTCGCTGGGCAGCCTCCTGCGCCGATCGCCTTTCCTCTGCCTCCGCAGCAGGCTGTTCCTTCTTCGGCGATGTTTGCGCACTCGGGCTCGTCTTCTCCCGGTGGCGCTCCTGCTGCCTCTGCTACTGCTGCTCCCACTTCTGTCCCTGTAAATAGTGCCCTCCTCATGCCTCCTCCGCGCACGACGCTCGAAGAGTACCAGCGCAAGTACCCGGTCCTGGCCAACCCTGAACGAGTGCGTGCCTCCTACCCTCCTTTCTTATCGATGCGAGTGATCACAAAAATAACACAAGTTCGTGTGAGTGTGGTGCGTGAGCACAGAGAGCTGTGTTCATACAGCTACTAGAGATGCGGTTCAAGCCAGACATCGTTGCCCTTGGGCTCGAGGTCTATCCCGACAACCAACTCGAGAAGGTACACGCTCCGATTCCATCACATGGCCACATGTCTCACCACTCGGGTTTGGCGGACCAAACTTGCGGTTTAGATCGTGACTTTTGTGGCCAACTTCCACAAGCTTGTCGAGATGGGCTTCGCACCGGAACGCGTTAAACAAGCGCTTCTGCTGCACGACGATGGGAATGTACAGAAAGCCATCACGTACGGCATTTAACGTTTGCTTTTGTCTCCTCTCAAAAACCGAATCGCCCATCTGACCTGTCCGTGCCACCAACACAGCTATCTGGAAGAGTTGGATAACTTGATAAAGGCGGGCCTCAAAGAGTCTGAGATCTTTGATGCCTTTTTGCTCTTTGACAACGACATCCAGAAAGCCTCCTCCTTCTTGCTCGCCCACAAGGTACGCTTCCTCCACTTCTTTTCTTCCATCACCAGCTTACCTAATTCTCTCTCTCCCCTTTGCCAGGCACTGGCTCAGTTCGGTTTCGACGATATCCGCATCCGCGAGGCTTTGCTCATGTGTGATAACAGCCAAGAGAAGGCGGCGCAGTACCTCCTCATGAACACATGAAGCAGCAGCAGCTGGCCCTGCTTTGCTCCTTTTTCTTTGTGCTTTTCTTCGTGCTTTTCTTTGTGATTTTCTGGATGATTTTTTCACGGGTGTCCCGTCGAAAACTCGCAGTTCCACCAAACGCAAGAGCCCACATCTTGCGCACCAAGATCGTCAGCTTCGAGAGAGAGAGATGGCGCTCCCGCAACCGATTGATTTTGACCAGTGGCTTGAAAATGCTAAAGCTGCTCTGCTGCCTCCTGTGTGCAACAAGCTAATCTATGGCGGGTGCGTCAACACCACCTCCCTGTTGCTTGGCAAGCTACAGCCTGCTTACCCAAAGCACGTCGTTGGTGGGGAGGGGGCACGCAGACAGCTGAAAGTTATGGCCGTCGGTGGTCCCAACGTGCGCTCTGATTATCACATGGAAGCAGGCGAGGTACGCACCTCGGCAAGAACAACAAACAAAAATGATGCTCATCACTTCGTCCTTGTCGTTGTGGTGAGGGGGGGGGGAATGTGATTGTGCAGGAGCTGTTCTACCAAGTGAAGGGAGACATGGTGCTCAAGGTTGTTGAAAAGGGCCTGCACAAGGATATCCGCATCCGCGAGGGAGAGTTCTTTCTCCTGCCTCCTCGCGTGCCCCACTCGCCTCAGGTAACACCGCAGTAGCGATTGCTTTCTTTCGTTCCATGCCTCACCAAGCGCCCTCCTTCTTTCTTCTTCTTGAGAGCAGCGGTTTGAGAATACCATCGGCCTGGTCGTCGAACGTGAACGTGATCCAGAGAGCGAGTTGGATTGTATGCGCTGGTGCGAGTTTCATCGTGCATGCATGATCGCCCAGCAAACGTCGCGAGTGCGCGGTTCCTCTCCTCATTCACGTCCTCCTGTGCACGCATGAACAACTCAGGTATGTGCCGCACTCGACCGACACCTTGTACGAGGAGTACTTCCACTGCCACGACTTGGGCGTGCAGCTTGCGCCGGTCATCGAGCGCTTCCGGAACTCTGAGATGGCAAAGACCGGTTCGTCTGGGGGCTGGGGGACTTGAGTGTCATAACCTACCTCACCGCTCCGAATTGCAGGAAAACCGTCGCCCACAGGCGAAGGCATCGTAGACAATCCTCCTTTGCACATGGACACCTCGATCACCACCGAGTCGCCCAAGCCTCTCGACGCCTGGCTGGCTGAGCATGCCGAGAAGATGCAGGTATATCCGTCCTTCCCCTTTTCGTTTCGAGCAAGGTCCAGGTCTCATCATTTCCTTTGCTCACTCTGCTCTGCTTTGCTCTGCTCTCTAGGGCGGCTTCGTGCCCATGTGGTCAGGCGCCGACTTTGAGGTTGCCTTTGCAGGCTCCCATGCCCAGCTGAGCCAGGCCACCTTTGACAAGGAGGTGCGCGCTACGGTGCTTCATTGGCTATTCATTGAGGCTGACCCCTCCTTCCCTGGCGCAGGTCTACTATTTCCAGCTGAAGGGCTCGTCGACCCTGAAGACCGCGTCGGGTGACATTGCGCTTCCCCCGCACTCAATGGTGCTGTTGCCGCCCAACACGGCCCACTCCTCCACCGTACGTGCCGCCTCCTCTCTACTCAGCGAGGAACGTTGCTGACCGAAGGTCTCTTGGCCTTCACACAGCACTCGGAGGGAGCAGTGTGCATGCGGCTCACCTGGCACTCCCGCAACCACGCCTAGGTGCACTCCCGTTTAAATAATAAAAAAAACAAATGCACTCTGGCTTTCTTTACATGGTGTCTTTTTCGTCGAATCTTTAGCCTTAGAAGAAGAAATAGTACACGAGAAATGCAAAGAAGGAAAAGACGGAAAGGAGGACAAGCAGCACGATGCGCTTGAGGGTGAACAGGCCTGGCGGAGGCACCGCGCATATGGACCGCAGGTCAATGTCGCGGTCCCACCACTCGATCATGCCCGCCACGTGGCCCATTCCTGTGCGGGGGGGGGGCACCGCCGCTCAGCAACAGATGACAGAGAGGACCACCACCTCGACCATGAAGGGGCGGTGATCAGGAACTGTACCCACAACGGCGACGATGGTGTCGCCCGGGCACGAGCGCAGCCTGCACGCCAGGTATTGATCTCTCTCCGTGATCAGGGGCTCCACGAGAGATGGGAACTCGGTGGCGAGCTCCTTCACCATCTCCGTGATGATGTCGGAATTCTTCATTCGCTCGATGTCCTCTTCCTAATAGTGATGACCACGGCCACAGCAACGTCAGTCCAAGACCGCCACAACTGCGAGTGAGAGGAAAGAGAGAAAGAGAGAACGAGAGAGTAACCGTGCCTTGATATCGAGGGAGGTGTCCATCAACACGAAGTAGAGTAACTTGAGCTTTTCCCACAGACTCAGGTTACCCCATGTGCGCTTCAGCGTAATCTGCGCCCGTTTTGTTTTAACATAATACGACACAAGGCAGAAGAAGCAAGGCCCAAAAGAGAGCAGGGTCGCGAACCTCGACTGGTCGATCGCCAAGCACGATGCGAGAGCCGTACTTCATCCCTTCCTGTGCCGCAGCTCTGAATTCGGAACCCGGCATCACCTTGATGTTCTTTGTCACACGCTCGAAAACTACGCGCCAAGTCTGTCAGGAGGAGAGGCCGACAGAGAGCGATCGCTCTCAAGAGGCACTAGCCTCAAAGGGAGCGAACCCATGGAAATGACCAGATGCAGAATGTTGGCGCCTTCTTTCCGACGTCGAAGCAGCTCGTTGATCTGACTCATGGTCGAGGGCGCCTTCTCCGTATGAACCACTTTGGCCACCAGGGGCGGTGCTGCCTCTCCAGGCGGGACGGTTGTGTCGCAAGACTGCTCCGGTGGAGCGGCTGTCTCCTGCTGCGGGTGCTGGTGCTGGTGCTCCTGGTGATGCTGCGGTGCAAAGAGAATGCCTGCTCTGCTTGGGCATAGCTCCACAAAAACGGTGGTGGGCTGCACGCAACCGATCACCTGCGGAGCACCAAAAACCGTGCGCGTCAGCGTCAGCACAAGCAAGATAAAAAAAGAAATGAATAAATGAATAAATAAAAATAAAAATGGAACAACAACAAACCTTCGTCACATCATCAACGCTAGCCTGAGAGACGTGGGCTGAACCGATGAGGAACACGTCACCTCCGTTGCGAGATTTAAGATGAATCACAGATCGGGGTAACTCCACCTCGCGGTCTCCAAGGGTGACTCGCAGAGGTTCTTGTGTCTCAGCACCATCATCTTCAGCTAATCGCTTCTCCTTAACTCTGGCTTCGAGCTTCCGCAAGAACTCGGCCAGGGGCCGTTCTGGTTCACCTTCGCTTCCTTCCATCTTTTCTTTTTGCTCGGGGCGAGTCAGTTTATGCAGAACGGATGCACGAAGGTCGTTGTTGGGGTTTGTGCGTCGTCCACGCGAGAGAAGAAATGCAAAGGGAAGAAAAATGCCTTTTCACACAATGGACGACGGGTGACAGCACACACCCGTGCACACCCAGCCCGAGGCTTCCTCCTCCCGACAGACTCTAAAACCGTCCCCAGAGTTCTCGAGACAACACACTTGCTTTTCCATTCACAAGGAGAGGACACGCTGATTCGCAGTCTTCCCCAACATGTGTGCTGCGCGCATCTTGTTTTTCCTTCTTGTTGCTCTTCTTGTCTTGGCCCAGGCAAGGCCCCTTGAGCTTGTGCCCGGCTATACTCCTGTCGTTCAGCAGGTGTGCGGACTCTGAGCTCTCTCTTATTCCCTTACTTTCACTCGATCTTTCCTTGCTGCTTCTCGGTACCCGCAGCTTCTTACACCTTTGGGGGGCTCGGCATTGGCACGGTGTGTGTGGGGGGGGGGTCACAGGTGCATCTCGCTTACGGTCAGCAAGCAAGCGAAATGGTCGTCATGTGGTCCAGCGTGCTCGAAGCCGACAACAGCTCCTTTGTTCGCTTCGGCACGAAGTCACAAACTTACACCAACCGCCAGGATGCCTACAACTGGCGTTTTACCCAGGGCAACCCGGATGGCTTGCAGTTCCTTCATCGCGCCGTCTTGACTGTATGTGGTTCGCTTAACAAAAAAGGCTTCACGCTTACGTGCTCTGGCACCATCTACAGGGCCTGGTGCCTGGCCAAAAGTACTTCTATCGCGCCTACAGTGGTGTTGGATACTCCAACGAGTACTTTTTCACCGGTATCCTTCCTTCCCCCATTTTCTTTGTTGTGTCCTCATGCTAACCTGAGATGAACATGTGCGAAGCAAAACGCGAGGGCAACGACTGGGTGCCAAACCTCCTGGTCTACGGTGATATGGGCAAGGATGGTGGAGCGCCTACGCTGCCTCGCCTCATTGAAGAGGTGGCTAAGGTTGTTACTCGAGTACTCGATTTTACGTTACGCACATGGGGAGTTGCCCCGTTGTGTGCACATGCTTCGTTGTTGCTCATGTGTTCTCCTGTTCATGCAAAACTTTGTGCGCAGGGTGACGTGACTGCTGTGATTCACGTGGGTGACTTTGCCTATGATCTCGACGACAATGGCGGCATTGTACGCCCACAAAGCACTGCAAAATTGCGCATGGTTTGGCCTATTTGACTTACACCACTTTGTGGCCTTAGCGAGGTGATCAGTTCATGGAGCGTATCGAACCGATCGCTGCCTACGTGCCCTACATGACTTGTCCCGGCAACCACGAGATTGCACATGACTTTAGCCATTACAGGCACTCCTCATCTTAATCCTCTTTCTTCTTTCTCAATTTACACGAACCTGGCTCAAGGGCGTGATGTGTTCCTTTCGCGCAGGAACCGGTTTTCGATGCCCGGGGCACAGGGCAACTGGAGTCAGAACATGTGGTTCTCGTGGGAGTTGCCCAATGTCCACTTCATCGCCTACTCCTCTGAGGTTCAAAACCCCTAAGATGATGATGTATAGAAAAAGAATACCCTGACACGTACGCGTGCGTGATTAGGTTTACTTTGTCAACAAGGAGTGGCTTCCGGTGCAATACGCTTGGCTCGAAAACGACCTCCGCATGGCCAACAAGAACCGGTACCGTCTTCCTGCAATGCCCCAATTTGTTGTACTTTTTCAATTTCCACTTCCACACGTGTGCTCATGTGGCCATCCTCCCAAATACGCGCTTCAGGAACCAGAAGCCCTGGATCATTGCGTACGGCCATCGCCCCATGTATTGCTCCAATATCGACGGCGACGACTGCACAACCCCTCGCTCCATTGTTCGTGCTGGGTTGGAGGGTACACCTGCTCCCCCTCCAAACCGCCAATTCTTTTGTTTTGTTTTGTTTTGTTTTGTTTTGTTTTTAAATTAATTATTGTTGTTGATTAATCTGCATCTTTGAATCCCAGAGTTGTTCTACAAGTACGGCGTGGACGTCATCATCGAAGCGCATGAGCACTCGTATGAACGCCTGTGGCCCGTCTTCAACGAAACGGTACTGCCCCCGAAAACTACTTTGTCTTGTAGTGTCCTGCCTTGACTTACGCTGGAAATCACGCCCCTTTCTCTGTCCTTAATGCTCGGCAGGTGACGCAGCAAGATTACAACAACCCAAGGGCGCCAGTCCACATCATCTCCGGTGCGGCCGGGTGCAATGAGCAAGATGGCATTTGCGTGAACGCCATCCTGGGCCCCAAGGGTCCCTGGTCAGCCTTCCGCTCCTGGTTGCCAGGTAGGCGCTTCTCTTCTCGAAGGCAGCTCAAGCGTCGGCTTCTGACGGCGCGTGGGGATTGGGTGTGTGTGTGGTGTGAATTCTTCAGGCCTGTACGGGTACGGTCGTTTGCGCGTCAACAATGCCACCCACCTGCACTGGGAGCAAGTTTACGACATCACTGGCTCTGTAGAGGACGCCATCGATATTGTACAGCACCAGCACGGGCCCTTCCCCCACACCATGTAACTGGCCTCACTTTCATTTGTGAAATAGAAGAACCCCCCTTTTTTCGACCAGAGAGCAGAGAGAGAGAGAGAATTGAAGACTACGTTACATGAATGGGGAGAAGGCTAGACTACAATTACTAGGTACTGCTGCCTAGACGCGCTCCTCGGCCAGCTCGCGAAGCTCGAGCGGTCCGCCGCTGCTGTTGGTGGGATCGATCGCCGAGTCGGCAGATAGGGAAAGTGCGTCCTTGCTGCTGTTGGTGGCGTTATTACCCGCGCCCTCCTCGGAAAGGTCGTCCGCTTCGTCGTCATCAAGTTTACCGGCGAGATTGCGGCGGACCATGGCGGAGGACCACACACCAGATGCGCGCTTGAGCGGAGGCCGGTGTATTGAGGAGCCGTGGACGAGGCTAAGGAGGCGTGTCTCTGGCGTGAAGAGGCACGTCACGAAGAGGCCCACGACGGCGATCATGGCGCACAGGTTAAGAACGACGGCGACGCCTGCGGCCGAGAGGATGTACTTGAAGGAGTATGTGCCGATGATGGCGCCGAGCTTGCCGGCCGATGCCGAGAGGCCGTGGCAGAAGGCCCGCACCTCGGTCGGATAGAGCTCGCTAGGCACGACGAAGGTGGTCATCTTGGGACCGAAGCTGGCGAAGAAGTAGGTGGCGCCGTAGAGGATGAGGAAGACAGCAGCAACATCGGAGAATTGGTCGTAGAAGGTGGAGATGAGGGCGTAGAGGAGCGCCATTCCAAGGAAGCCCTGCAGTTGCATCAGCCGCCGTCCGATGCGGTCGATGAGGAGAACGGCCGCGGCGTAGCCCGGCAGGGCGATGGCGGCGATGATAAGCGACAGCTCGGCCAGATTCTTTAGCCGCTCGTGCGGCGTATCACCGTCAGCCATGCCCATGGTGTCGAGGAGCGTGGGCATGAAGAGAGTGTTGCCGTAGAAGAGCGCGTCGAAGAGCATCCATGAGAGTGTCGTGCCAATTAGCTCCCGCCAGTACCTCTTCATCACCTTCCCGCGCCACACCAACCTTCCCCACAGGGACAAGTTCAAAGTCCGTTCTTGGAGTTTGGCCTGGCGGAACTGGCCAGTCTCCGCCATGACCAAGCGAAACGGCAAAGTCAACAACCCCGGCACCGCGCCCAGGCCCAGGCATAGCCGCCAAACGAGGTCGAGATCGGAGGTGCACAGCAGCAGGAGCAACGCCACGAGAGGCACCATAAGCGCCCCCACGCCTTGCATTGCGAATGTGAACGCCACGGCAAGCCCACGCTTCCTCTTGGCATCCTCTGCCTTTTCAGAAGCGATGCTGGCTGCCAAGGGGTACCTAGATGGGTTCACACCACAACAACCGGACACAAAATAAAAATTAAACGCCCCGACACAAGAAAGAACGAAGGGGCTAACGTACTCACCGCCAACGCCGAAGCCCACCACCAACCGGAAGAAAGCCAGCAGGTAGTAGACAGCGTCATGGTTGCCCACGGCGCTGCTGGCGATGGCGCCCACGGTGAAAATGCCAATGGTGATGGCGAACCCAATCCTCCGACCGACAATGTCAGCGATGAACCCGAACACCAGCTGGCCTAGCATCGCTCCAAGGAGCGCAGCTGTCGAAACCATCGAAGAGTCATTATCGTTCTGCGGGTAAACCGCCGCCATGATGGGCACCACCATCGAGGTCACTTGGAGCAAGTAGGCGTCGGCTCCGAAGGCAGTGCCCGTCAGCGCCACTTGACCCACCTTGAGTGCCCACTTGGCGCAGGCGCGCCGTTTTCGCATTGGCTTGCCATCCTCCTCTGCCTCACTTTTTGTTCGGACTCGAGCAACTTTTTTGATTCTCTTCGAAGCGCCGTCCTGACGATCCCCTGTTGTAGCCTCCTCCTCCTGTGGTACTCGTTCCTCTGTGGTGCTGTGGTCGTCGGTGGCGGCAGCCGCCTGCGATGGGTCTGAAGACGAAGACAAAGACAAAGACGAAGAAGATGCTAACGAGGTTGTCAGTGCTTGTTGAGTGTCTTCCGCGCTGCTGCTTCGAGGCCGGCGTGCAGGTGGTGAAGACAGCTCCATGAGAAGAAGGAAAAGAGGCACACAGATACAGAGAGTTCTCTTTTGTATGACGACAACAACACTATAGTAGTACCTACTACTATAGCCCAGCTCCCCCCTTCGAGCCCAAGCTATCGCCCAATCATAGCGCTGGCGATCCCTAATTCCCTCTCGGGACCGGGCACAAGGCAACTCACTGACATCTACACCAGGGTGTAGACGGCCACCAGCCAATGACAAACGCTATTCAACAAAACCGGGATATTAAAAATCGATCGGTTGGTAAGGGGCTGGCCCCAACTACTCAACGGTGCGAGGCCTTCTCTTTTCCTCTGTCCCACTGACAGTACCCCCTCTTTTCAAGCGGCACACTTCTCTTACGTCGGACACTTTGTGGCCGACCCACTTCCCCTCACTACTTCAACATGCTGACACCCACGAGAATACGGGTGACTCTTTTAGTAACAGGTACTGTCGCCCTCTTTCGTTCGAAACCGTCCACAAAACTGTCCGGAGGGTCTGACACAGACACCCCGTGCATGTTGTGTTGAATAGTGTTGGTGGTGGGGCTGGTGGTGGCCGACGACGTTTATGGCACCGTCAAGTTCATTGGCAAGGGGACCAGCCCTTCGGCCCCCATCGTGCACTCGCTCGCGGTCAACTATCGTTATGTCACAACAGCCGTCAACAACACATTCCCGGCCGCAGGAACGACTGCTGGGGCCTCCTTGGGTGCTGTGGCCAACAGAACTGTAAACTACGCCGTCGTTGACGATCTCCAAGCGGCTGACCTGCCGGCCTCCACCGTGGCCATTCCGTTCTTCGGAGCCGCCATCGTCCTACCGTTTAAACTCAGCTCGGTGGGTGCCAACGTCTCGAAGACCAACCAGGTCATTGCCCTCAACATGAACACTTTGGCCCTTATCTTCTCTGGCGTCATCACCCAGTGGTACGTTTGCTTCTGGGCGCCACTGCTGGCTGAAACTCCGGGCCCTTCCCGATAGGGCGAAATTGAAACAAACGAAGGACGTTCCGATTAATCGGCTGTGTACAGGAGTGACTCCCGCATTGTCGCGCTCAACCCGAACACTTCCTATGCCTATGCGGCCGAACTGGCCGCTTCGTCGCAAAGCATTCAAGTGGTGGTGCGCAGCGACGCCTCACCGGTCACACAGGCATTCACCCGCACGTTGGCCAATGTATCTTCGTCCTTCGCGCAAACCGTGGGCGCGTCCGATCTTCCCAACTGGCCCGCCGCCTTCACCAAGGTCGTCGGCGCCGCCAACGTTTTACAAACCGTTTCGTCAACGGAGGGAGCGATCGGGTTTGTCGATCTGCCCTCCTGGCTCACGACGTCCGGAGCACCGGCTTATACCGCGCTCGTCAACAACGTACGTCTTTGGTGACTCGCAGCCCCGCAGCTGTTGTCCTAATTCTCCTCTCCCTTCCGAATTGTTCCGCAGCTCGGTGCCCGCGTTTCGATGCCCACCACCGCCAGCGTGCAACGCCTCATGTATGATTCGGCCAAGTCTTTCAAGCCCAACAACAGCATGGTGGGCGCTCTCTTCCCTGCCGTCAACGTCACGACCTCTTGGTACGGAGCTTGCTGCGAGCCCTTGAGTCTTGAGCATCTCGACTCACCGGTCCGATGTTTGTAGGCCCCTTGGCTGGATGTCCTACCTGGTCAGCCCGACCACCAACTTTTCTTCGTGTTCGGTCCCGAAGGACCTCTTCCAGTGGTACGTGTGGACGCAGTCCAACGCTCAAGCGATGGCCTCGCTGTCCGATGCTGGCTACGCTGCCCTCCACTACGCCGTGCTCAAGCGGGCAACCGACGCGATGGGCGGCGTCTTCTGCAACAACTCCCGCAGCGTTCCAACCAGTACTTTTCACCCTCTCCATCGCATTTAAACATTTCGAAGCCTCTATCTTAACCTCAGCCTCTTTCTCTCTTTTGCAGGTCTGCTCTCCGGAGCTGGTGGAACTTTGCCTCAGATCGCCTACCAGGCGTGGATTCAGGAGTACGCCACGAACGTGGACAGCAGCTTCATGATGAACTACACTGGTGTCGGTTCCAGCACGGGTATCTCCGACATCCAGGCCTACAACTCGGACCTTGGCGCGTCGGATGCCGCACTTACGGCACGTTTGCCTCGTCCTATTCCTCTCCAAGTCGCGTCGCTGACCTTACGGTTGGGGCTGCAGCCTACAAACTACGGGGCCAGCGGTGGCGCTGACCTTCAAATGCTGCCTGCTATCGCCGCCGCTGTGGTGATGGTGTACAACCTGCCCGAGGTGTCGCCTTCGTCGCCCATCATGTTCACCCGGGAGATCCTTCCGTTGATCTACTTGGGCAACATCACCATGTGGAACGATTATCGCATCGCGGCCGCCAACCCCTCCCTCACGCTGCCGAATGCTTCGATCATCATCGTGGGCCGGTCGGATGGTTCGGGCACGACGTCGGTCTTCACACAAGCCCTTTCGCTCTTCAGTCCTACATTCAACAAGTCCGTAGGAGCTGTGCAGCTCGTCAACTGGGGGCCCGACCCGATCTCCGGCATGAGTGCCACGCCGCTTGGCTTCATCCCTTCCAACCGCTACAAGGTGTGCAAGGACCAAGGTTGTTTGATTCTGGCTTTGCTGAGGCTCATCCCTCTCTTGATTCATAGCGCGGTTCCGGCAACGGTGAAGTTGTAAGCACCATCAAACAAACCAACTACTCTCTCGGCTATGCCGTCAGTGCCGATGTACTCGAAGCCGGACTGCCATTCGCCACCATGCGCAATAAGGTACGCCGCTCTGTTTCCCACCAATCGTAGCGCTTGAGTCTTATTAAATAGGGCATTGATTGGCGCACAGGCGGGCTACAACGTGAGTGCCAACGCGACCACCATCAACGCGGCTCTTGTCGAGTTTGCCGATGCCTTCTCAAACAATTTTTCAGCAATCGTCCAGGACGGAGCGTCATCTGATGTCTGGCCCATGGCCACCTACTCCTATCTCTTGATCCACTACTCGTACGAGACACTCCCTTCTTATCTACCACCAGAACCAGAGCAAGCAAGGTGGGCTGATATCTCTGTTCATATGAATTCTCGTTAGTACCATGACGGAGTGCTCCAAAGCCTCGTCCCTGCTCGATTTCATCATTTGGTCGCAGTCCTACAGCAGGCCCATCGAGATTGCAGAATCTCTCGGCTACACGGTATTTCCCTTTCTATTAAATTAGTTTTTCTTGATCTTCTCTTTTCTTGTTGTTGTTGACCATGCCGCGGCCAGGTGACTCCCATCGCCGTTCGCCGACGCTTCTTGACGACGCTTGCTGGTGTTACCTGCAAAGGAACCTCGGTATGGGCCTTCACCTGTTTTTGTTTCTTTTTTCTTTCTTTTTTTGTCCCACCATTTGCCCACACGGCCTTTCTCCCCTGCAGGTCTTCAGCTTGGTGCCATGCCTCAAGGATGGCGTCGTTTGCAGCGACCACGGAACTTGCCTTGATGGTGCATGCGTCTGCCAGACTGGCTATTCTGGTACTTCCCCCACCCCCCTCCAATTTGCACCCTCAAGCGCAGGAGAGCAGAGCAGTTAACGGAATGGGTGTTGTGGGTGTCGCACAGGTTCGCAGTGCGAAGACACTGTCGGCAGCAGTTCGAGCGACACTGTAGCGATTGCCGTGGGTGTGGCTGTGCCGGTGGGCTTCTTCTTCCTCTGCTGTCTGTTAGCGATCTTCGTCCTTTTCGGCTTCCTCTACTGGCGCAAGGGCCGACAGCAGGAGCTCCTCATGGCTGAAGAGTGGTCCGACTACTCTGGAGAAAGCCTCGAGATGAGCGACTTCTCTTCGTATGCTGTTTTGCCTCCCCTCCTCTGTCCACCAAGTTGAACCTTCATCTCACTGTGAGCCTTTTGCCGTTTCGTAACTGCAGCAACAGCAACTCCAACAGCTCTACTCGCAGCAGGCCTGGCCTGACGTTGTCGCGGGACCTCTCCTTCACCGATCTCGAGCAACTTCATCTGTCCTATGAGCCCAAGGTCCTTCTTCCGTTCCTCGCTCTTTCTCTCTCTCTATTTCTCTTTGCATCGCCCATTCTTTCCTTTTCCTCTTTTTCTGTGACATGAGTCCTGCCGAGAGTCGCACTCACCGATACCGATCCCAGGCGCTCATGTTCGGGCTTGGCGCAAGTGACAAGTGCCCCATCGACGAAGAGCTTCAAGACGAGATCGTTATCACCAACACCGGTTCGACTTCTCGCAAGTTTGCCTTCTACGTCCCGGCCGAGGACGAGACCCTCCGCTGCAAGCTGCATCCGGGCATGGGCGTTGTCAAAGCGGTACTAACTTCTCGCTTCGTTTGCTTCTCCTCCTGCCGCTACCGCAAGGAGAGAGGTGATGGCAGCTGACCCGAACATGCAACGCAGGGCAAGAGCGTGACTGTCCATGTCTCGTGCACCTTGTTGATGACCACCATTGTCGAGCGTAAGATCAAGTTCGAAGTCGAGGGCCTCGGCAGGCATCTTATCAGCATCAAGCTCATCGGCGAGATCTCCCCGAAGCTGGACCCGAACGACATTGTCACCACGCCACCGCCCATCGGTAACACTCCCTTCCTCTATGATCCAAGTGTGACCTTGACTCACCGGCGCTCACTTGATCCCTCGCAGGAGTGGGGTCCTTCGGCTCGGTGTACAAGGCCGACTACCGCGGGCAGGAGGTGGCCGCCAAGATCCTCAACAGCCAAATGCACGCCAAGCAGATCGAGGAGTTCAAGCGGTGCGCTCCTCATCCGCCCTCATGGCACCTCGCCCAACAACAGTAGCTCACCAGCAGCCTGTGGTGAAACAGAGAGGTCGGTATCTTGCAGCGCCTGCGCAGTCCCTACGTACTCAACTTCATTGGTGCCTCCCATGTCGAGGGCAAACGTTGCATCGTCACCGAGCTCTGCACTCACGGTGCTCCAGATTTTTTATATCTTTTTAATATTTATTTACTAATTTGATTTACTAATTTGCAAATCCCTCACCTCGTAAAAATACACAACAGGTTCGGTTGCGGACCTGGTCTTCAGCGAGGATACCTTCAACTATAACCTCATGCTCAAGGTTGCGTTGGACATGTCCAAGGCCGTTTCCTTCTTGCACAGGTACGTCATATATTTATTCTTTTGGGCTCCGTTAAGTTTGTTGTTGGTGCTGACGATCGCGACCCATGGGTCATACACTGGCAGCAACGGAGTGCTGCACCGCGATATCAAGCCGGAGAACTTCCTGTTGGTGTCTCGCTCGGCCAAGTCCCCCGTGTGCTGCAAGATCGCTGATTTCGGCACGTCTCGGTACGACCGCCCCCCTTCCCCCCCCCCAAGTGACGACAGGTTTTGGACTCACGTCTCTCTTCGCGGCGCCATTCAGCTCGATTACGACCGTGCGTGAGCTCCTGAACCACACTGCGGCTCTGGGCACTCCCCTCTACATGGCCCCCGAAGTGCTCGAGCACAAGGCCTACTCGGCCAAGATCGACGTGTACTCGTTCGGCGTCGTGCTCTGGGTGCTCTACACTCGCAGGGAGCCCTACACTGAGCTCAAGCGCCAATGGGGTCCTCTCCGCTCTTGCTTCCCTCTTTTGAATGTGTGTGTGACTCACTTGAATGCGCCTTCTTCCGTCCCAGACGTTCCTCGCTTCGTGATCAAGGGCAAGCGCCCCTCGATTCCTCACCACTGCCCCAAGGCCCTGGGCGACCTGATCAGCCAGTGCTGGGCGCACAACCCGGACGACCGTCCGGACATGGTCGACGTGGTCAAGGTCCTCGAGCGCTTGTTCGAGGATGAGCGCGGAGGATCGCGCTTGAAGAGCCAGACGGGAACCGATGCGGCACGGGATCGCGTACGTGTTGTGGCACTATTGTGCGCATGGCCTGCAGCCAACTGATTGGACTCGAACGTGCGTGCAGGACCTCGCCCCGGACGCTGATGGCAACCGCGAGAGAAAGGGAATGCGCACCTGGGAAGGTGGCAAGAACCTCTTGATGGTCGGCCAGGGCGGGTCGTCCTCGTCCGAGAACGAAGAGGGCGAGAAGCGCAAGAGCAAGCGCAAGAGCCGCGGTATCTTCAGTTGAGGCGGTAGAGTGCAGACAACAAGTCCACCTGATCGCTTGGCTCCACCTGGTGTAGCCTCCCTTGTATTTGTATCACTAGTAGAATAGAATGAAAAGTTATCGGCATTTGGCCACGTCGTTGTCCGCTTTGCTTTTGTCCGAAGACTTCGGCAGAAAAAAGGGCGAAGTTTAAAAGCCCAACGAACCGCCAGCAAAACCACACCACAACCTAAACACCTTTGCTCTCATACACCCTCGAGGCACTCGCATAGAGAAAGACAACAAGATGAGCTCGTTGAGCGAACTGTTCCAGAACGTACCGGAGGAGAACCGCGTCCACTACACCTGCCCGACCTGCAAGTCCCGCGTCTGGGTCAACAAGTACTTCAGTGTCTACAAGGGGCCCTGCGAGCAGTGCATCACCAAGACTGGCAAGGGAGTTCGCACCATCCTGTCCGAGTGGGGCCTTTGAAGCGGCCAAGAGGCCTTCGCGAAGCCTACTCGGGCCAATCAGAATAAAAATGGCGTAAATGATTTTCTCTCGTCCGCTTGAGGAAAACAATTGTGAAATAGGGCACCAGAGTCTAGATGGAGGTCGCACGAAGGAATGGTGGCCAGCGAGTGATTAACCGCCTCTCTCGCAGCTCTTTTCGTGGCTTAAGAGCTTCTTTTGGCTCGCGCAGACTGCTCAGCAGCACTTCGGAGACAAGTTGGATCCGGCAATCTTTGGCCGGCGTGGCTCGGGCCCTTGCGGACGGGCAGACGACCGCGGAGGAGCTGACGCGAGCGTGCCTGCAACAAACAGACCGCACGACAGCTCTCAACGCCTTCGTGTCGCGACACTCCGAGGAGCACCTCCTGTCCCTCGCCGCCCTTTCCGACAAGCGTCGTCAGGACGGCCAGCGTACTTGCCCGCCACCACCCATGCGTTTGCTCAATAGCTTAGTGCCGCACTCGTTTGGGGGGCGGAGGTGAGCAGCGGTGGGACCGCTGGAGGGCATTCCACTGGCGGTCAAGGACTCGTTCAACACGCACGACCTTCCGACGACGTGCGCCTCGCGCATGCTCAAAGGTACTGTTGGCTCCTGTATGGGCAGGGTAAAAACCTGATCCCTTCCTAAACGTTCTTGCTCTCATAGACTTCCGGCCGCCATGTGACGCGACGGTGGTGAGCGCCCTGCGCAAGGCGGGCGCAATCATCCTGGGCAAGACCAACATGGACGAGTTCTCCATGGGGTGACGATCCTCCCCATCTCTTCCCTTCACACCCACGTTCCGAGGCCCCCTGCGGGCGCTGACGGACTGGAGCTGCTCTGCGGGGGCAAGTCCAGATCGGGCAACACGCAGAGCTACTTCGGGCCGGTCATCAACCCTTGGAGCGCCTCCACCAAGCCTGACGAAGCCTTCGTGGCCGGCGGCAGCTCAGGCGGCAGCGCCGCCGCCGTCGCCAGCGACGCTTGCTTTGGGTGCGCCGCCCGTCCTGTTCCCCCTTCATACCGGCGCCGAGCAAGGGCGAAGCTTGGCACTGAGCCAGATCCCATGCTCGGCGTGGTGGTGATGTTGGTGATGATGATGGTGGTGGTCGAGCAGCGCCTTGGGAGGAGACACGGGCGGATCCGTGCGCCTGCCCGGCGCCTACTGCGGCGTGGTGGGGTTCAAGCCCTCCTACGGGCGGGTCTCTCGGTGGGGCCTGATCGCATACGGCAGCTCCCTGGACACGCCTGGCGTGCTGACCAAGACCGTCGAGGATGCCGCCGTCCTGCTCGGTACGTCCGCCAGGGCGCCCACCGTGCGGGCAGGCCACGTAGGAACTCACACGACGAGCGTTTCGTACAGGCGTGCTGGCTGGCCTGGACACGCGGGACTCGACGTCTGTGGATGCCGCAGTGCCCGACTATGTGAAGGCCATGCGGCAGCAGCGCAAGCTGCGCGTGGGCATCCCCAAGCAGTACCTGGTCAAGGAGCTGTCCGACGACACGCGGCAACTTTGGGAGGAAGGCGCGGAGGCCCTCGCGAAGCAGGGGGCAGAGATCGTGGAGGTCTCTCTGCCGCACACGCAGTATGCGCTCCCGGCCTACTACATCCTCGCGCCGGCCGAGGCATCCTCCAACCTCTCGCGCTACGATGGCCTGCGCTACGGTTGGGCCCTTTTCCCCCCTTCCCGTAGTCATCATCATTCATGTGCCTTGGGCTAAGCGCGCTGGTCTGGCAGGCTACCGAGGAGCGGGCGACACCATTGGGGAGATGTATGTCAACAGCCGAAGCGAAGGCTTTGGCGAGGAGGTCCAGCGGCGTATTCTGCTGGGCACCTTCACGCTCTCGCGAAGGTTCATTCCTCCTCCACCCTCTTGCAAAACACTTACAGCCCCAACTCACCCACGAGTCGGCACATAAAAACACACACAGGCTCTACGACAGCTACTACCGCAAGGCTCAGCAGATTCGCCGTCTCGTCCTCAACGACTTTGAAAATGTGTTTAGTAGCCAGGGCGTCGACGTCCTTCTCCACCCAACGGCGCCCACGACCGCCTTTGCGCTTTCGGAGAAGCTGAATCCAGTGGACATGTACATCAACGACATCATGACCATTCCGGCTTCGATGGCTGGTGCGCCTCCCTCTCGGCGCTCGGTTGTGTGTGTTGCTTCGCGGTAGCATGTTGTGGTAACATCAAAACGACCCTCTCCCCCCCCCCAACCAACCACCAGGCTTGCCGGCCGTGTCTGTGCCCGTCCGACTCGCCCGCAACAGCGGCTTGCCGCAGGGCCTCCAGCTGGTCGGACGTTACCTGGACGAGGGCACGCTCTTTACGGCCGCCCACATGCTTGAAACGGCCTGCGCGTTCCCTCGCCGCGCTCCCCTCGCGTGAAGAAACAAATAGGCCCCCTTGCATTCATCCACCCCAAGAAAATGAAAGAAGAACTCGCGCAGCCGCGGCAGCTTGTTCCTGATCAGGGCGCACTTGTTGGTTGGGCGCAACAACAGGCGGAAAGAAAGAACAGACGTGTTGATGGTAGAGAGAAAAAGGACCAAAATTTGGGGAGAGGAGGGAAGGAAAGGGCCCTTAGGGCTTGAGCGATGGCTCGTAGTCGTCGTCAAAGTCCTGCATCTCCACAGGCGCAGTGGTCTCCTGCACTCACCGACACAACACACCGGGTGAGGCACCCAGCCACGAGCGAGCTCCACCGGCCGCAGATCGGGGGGGAGGGGGGAGGGACTCCAACCTGCACGAGGAGCGCGTATTTCTGCTCGCTTTGGGACTTCTTCCGCCAGAAGTAGACCGCCAGGGTGACGAGAGTGACGGTCACCGCGACCATGATGCCCGCAGTGATCACGATCGCCCACTCGTTCACCTGTGATTTATAAATCCCCCAATAATATGAGGGCCATGTGTAAGGGGCCACCGTCATCCTCATCATCATCATCATGACGGAAGAATGGAGGCAGGTCCTCGGCCAGAAGGGGCGGCATGCAGAAAAACCGCACCTCCACATCCGAGCACGTCTCGCGCACGGCTTCAGGCACGCCGATGCACGGCACCAACGGCTCGTACTTGACCAGCCGCTCGCCATTGGTCTCACACGCGCCCGTCACCTGAAACAACAGCAGCAGCAGAAGCACACGCAGCCCAGAGGCCACGTTACGCCGAGTCCACTCCGAAGCCTCTCACCCAATAAGAGCCGGAACGTACCTTGATGAGGTCAAACGAGTTGCAGCGAGGGCACGCGTACTGGGTGTTGATTTTGATGTGTTGCTCGCACAAGCGCGAGCTCGCATTGAGGTACTGCGCCAGGTACGGCGTCGCTCCCATCTGGCACGTGAAGTGCAGCACCCTGAATACACCACACCACATAACCACATACACACACACACGTCTCGTCAGTGACGCCACCACGCGTAAGCCGGAGAGGTAGCAGCAGCAGCAGCAGCTGGTATGTGTGTGTGTGTGTGTGTGGCCACGTACGTCTTGCGGTTCTTGGGGCACTGCGCGGAGGAGCCAAACAGGTACTGTACGTCGAAGCCCGCACCCACCGCGTGCGCTGTCGTCCCCCCCCCCAAGGAGTCAATTAACCAAAGAAAAAACAAAGAAAAAAGGAGAAATGGGAAGTGAGCTGAAGAGAGCAATAGAAATAGGAGGGCGAGGAAGATTACAGTCCGGGTCGGCGTCGTGGGGGAGGAAGTTGAGGAGGTTGCCGGCCTCAAAGGACTCGTGGCGGTCGGCGTCGTCCTCGCACACAAAGGCCGACGAGGACTTGCAGGACGACTGCGAGGGCTCGAGCTTGTCGCACACGCCCACCGTGAACGTCAGCATCCGGTCCGGCGTCGACACGACCACGGGCCCGATCCTGCGCCCGCCAGCCGGTCAGTCAATCCGTCAATCCGTCAATCCGTGAGACGAATCTGGATTTGAATTTGGGGGCCTGCGTACTGCCTGAACGGGGTGAGGTCGAACGTGTAGTTGCCTGACACACCAGACGCCGTGTCATTGACGGTGGCGGAGAAGATGCACGGGTTGATGCAGTCGGTGGCGCCCTACGCGAGCAACACCGCCCCCAAAGTCCCTCCGGCTTAGTGCAGGGTCTCAAAAAGAAACAAATAAACAACAACAAAAACAAAAACAAAAACACGACTCATATTTTGGGGGCGCAGGGACGGGCCGGTGATGGTACCGTTTCCTTGTTGGGTGTGGTGCCTGAGCCGCACGTCGTGCACGCGGCCGAGCCCGGCAGTGCCGAGAACTGGCCCGCGGGACAGTCCATGCACTGAATAACGACGATGCATGACGAAAATGGAGATGATGCATTGATGATGATGACGACCCAACAACACAACGGCGGTGAGTATTGATTTATTATTTGTATTTGTTGGCGGCAGAGGATGGAGAGAGACACGTACCCGAGGAGACCTTAAGGTGGGCGCGTATTGGCCCGCGTGGCACATGACGCAGGGGTTCATGCCGCCGGCGCCCGCGTAGCCCTCGGGGCAGTCGAGGGCCACGTAGCCACCCGCCGAGGCGCCAACAATCTTGAGCTTCGACACCACCGTCTGCACACAGACACACACACACACACACACACAAGGTCGTGAGCCACTCATGCACATCGGTGCCTGCGGGAGGGCGGGCGTACCCGGATGTCGCCGCGCAGGGTCTCCTGGTCCTGGTGATGCAACCACAGGAAGGTGTGCGACCCGGCAGACACGTAGAAGGTATACTTGTGCGCGATCAGGTCGTGCAGAGGCTGCGGCACGTTGTCAATGAAGAACTCGGCCGCCACAGAGGGACCTGTGTGTGTGTGTGTGCGTGCGTCGTGCTGTGAGAACAGATCTCAAGAGCAAACACTCGAGACGTGGAAGGTGGACATGTCCATACCGATGTCGTAGTGGGAGGAGGCGTTCACGACGAACATGATGTATCCGTCCGCCTTCATCTGTTATGAACGAGCGGCAGCAGCTCGCCAGTCAGGGCCTCTTGTCTACTAAAAGGAGGAGGGGACACGTTACCTCGGTGGTGTAGGAGACCCACACGTCGGCCTGCTTGTACTGCGGTCCCGAGTCCATGTAGTCGCCCAAGAACCTCCAGCCGTTGGTGCCGCACACGCCCCTGCGCCGCGTGCCGCGTGCGTGTGTCAGGTCGCGCGTGGATAGAAGGAGAGGGAGGAGGCGGGCGGCCAGAGGCAGAGGGCCACAAACCGGCAGCCCGTGGCCCAGCCCGTGGGCAGCTCATTCCGGCCGTAGGACGGCTGATACACGAGGGCCGTGCCGTCGTTGCCGGTGAAGAACTCCTGCGCCAGCACCGAGGCCGTGCCTGGTGTGGCGGAGAGGAAAGGTCGGTCAGCTTTCAGCGTCCCCGATCGGTCTTGGTGGCGCTGTGGGTAAGGAGGGGGGAGGCCGAACCAGAAGGAGCCGGAGAGCAGCGCAAGCTGTTGATGTCGTAGTGCTGGCCGGCAGAGCAAGAGGTGCACGGGCCTTGCGGGGTCTGGCGGTACTGGCCCGACGGACAAGCGGCGCAGTCCACGGTTCGGTTCTGCAGGCCGGGCACGGTGCCCGTGCAGATCTGGGGCTGGGTCGGCAGCCATTCGGCATGCCGCTGGCCGCCCACGCACTCGCTGAACACCTGCGTGGCACGCACCGCACGCGGGTCAGACACAGCCTCCTCCCCCCCGGCTCTCGTTCCTGCTTCGTACCACATAGAAGTCGCTGGCCTCGCACACGGGACGGTCCCTGCACACGGTGTCACCGGGGAGCGCGTACTGGTTGGCAGGACAGGCCTGTTTTTGTTGTGTACATGATGGCACCCCATCACCACCACGTCAATCGATGATGGTGAGTGACTGCCCGCTTGGGTCGCCCAAACTCGTCAAGCGCAGGCGCGGTACCTCGCACTCGGCTGAGTTCTTGTAGACGGTGTTGGGCGGGCAGACGGTGCACGAAGACGCTCCGGGCCCGAGCGCGACCAAGGGAGCCGGGCAGGCCTGCGCGATAAAACACACGGCGTGAGTGCTGAGGACGAAGGGCTATGATGGCGAGCGCAAAATTCAATAAAATAAAATAAATCAGAGGACAGGAGGCAAAAGACAGAGCGTACACTGCAGAAGGGCTTGCTGTTGCTCAGCCCGTGGAAGGTGACGCTGTGAATGACGGCCTGCCTGACCTTTTCTTGCTTGACGAACGGCGAGAACTTCCACATGAACTCGTGGCGCCCCATCCTGCTCCCCCCCCCCCGCAGTGGAGCGTCAGCGTCGTAGGAGAAGGAAAAGGAAGCCGACTCGACTTGCGAGACAAAGGATCCGTACGGGATGTCTTTCTTGAAAGTGGTCAAGCCCTGCATGGTGGTATGGTTCCACGACTGGACCAGCACGTCGTCGATAAAGAACTGCAGAGGCTCCTCGTTCTCCGTCAGAAGGGTGAAGTCAAAGGTGATGCTGCCGTCTCGCATGAATGTGCGCATCGTCCAAAGCACCGACGTGCCAGCCTATGTGCGCAAGCGGCACAAATGTGAGATGGTGACGTAGCAACACGAAGAAGAGGAAAGGCATAGTAGGCTTACCATGTGGCCTTGCGAAGCAATGTTGACCCCCTCCGGGCTCCAGCCTGAGAAAATAACAAAGAAACAAAAAAGAAAAGACACGGTCATCAGCGCAGGCGATCTCCACAAGAAGAGAGAGGGGAGGCTGAGCGTGCCATCGTCGCACTTGGGGTCGGCCTCGCCGGTGGTCGTCACGCACGACGCCACAAACTGGTACTGGGCCATGGTCTCGTGGGTCCACCTGCATGTACGCGATCAACTCGCGTGAGTCGTCGCGGCAGTTGGCTCGAGGGAGAAAGGGGATTTTGGGGGAGGGGTTGACGAGGCACAGCCATGGGTATGTAGCCAAAACGTACCACTGGATGAGCTCGCCGCCACTCACGCTGTAGTTGCCAGCCGGGCACATCGTGCAGTTATCAAACTTGCCCGAGACTTGCTGTCCGTCGGGGCAAAGGATCTCGGTGGAGGCTGGTGTGGATACCCGCAGCAGTGAGCGGCAGCCCGAGCCAAGAATGAGGAGAGAAGAAGAGGAAGAGGAAGAGGAAGCAAAGCGGGCAAAGAGCGTACTGCAGGTCTCGACGGTGCTCTGGGGCAGCACGCTGACGCCACCCCAGCAGCGCTTGGGGTTGTACTTCCAGTACCAGACCCTGGTGCGCGTGCCGCCCTCGCACGAGGTGTAGCGCCAGTCGTAGTCGTTGGCCGTGCAGATGTGGCAGCCGTAGATGCTGTACCACACAAAGTTGAGGGCACACGCCTGGTACTCGACGCCGTTGGGGTGCGGCTGCGGCGTGCCCGTGCCCGCCACGGGGTCGCAAATGAGCGTGATGTTGGTCATCCGGCGCGTTCCATTGGTCAATCTCTGGTCAGCGCTCTGTGTCGCCCGAGCCGCAGCGCCATCAGTATCGAGTCTAGGCTGATCATGAGCCGCAGCCACACGGGTGCGTACCTCCATGTTGCGCTCCTCCTTGTACAGGGCCACCATCTGTTCGCGGGCAACACGGCCGTGGCTCGTGGCGGAATCAAGCTCGAGCGCAGGCTGGCCAGGTCATGAGACACGGGACTACGTGAGCCAATGTTTGGGAAATGCAGTTCGGAGGAGCGGAGGTCATGCGTACCGCCTCGATGGCTCGCTTGGCGCTGCAGAATGCTCCATGCGTGTACTGCACGACAAGCTTCTCCTCAGAGGGATCCGACCCATCGTAGACGAAGTTCAGGAGTCTGGCGGTGCCCGCACAAGAGCACAAAGACGTCCCTCAACGTTAAGAAATAGGGCTCTGGCGGCAAAAATGTTGCAAAGAGGCGGCGGGAGTTTACCGTCCCGAGTCGATGAAGGTGCCGAACCAGGTCTGGCGGCAGGCAAACGAGTCGGCCGAGCCGGACGACTGTAAAGATCGATCGAGAACCACGCACAAGTCAGCAATACGGACCTTCTGCAACCGGTTGGTTGTTGGAGGGAAGGGAAGGAGGGCAACCGGAGAGTAGCACGAGCTGTTGGAAGCCCTGTTGCACATGCTGAAGTGATAGACGGAGCGCCTGTCCTGGCTGCCGTAGATGGTGTACATATCGGTGGTCGTCGCGAGCGCGGAGATGTCAAAGGTCACCGGCCAGTTGGACGTCAAGTTGGTGGTGAAGGTGCACCCACTGTCCCTGCAGTACTGCTGTCCCGTAGCACCTATGGTCGTGGAGGCGAGCCAAGACAGAGAAAAAAATTTAAGACCTACTCGACTCCCCCCCCCCCTCTGATGGCTGGAGAGTGTACCTCCCGTGCCTGTTCCCGCACCGCACGGGATGCACTCAGTCGAGCCGGCCTCGAGGGTGATCGAGTCGGCAGGGCAGTTTTGACAGACGCCGTTGCTGGGCACCTTGCCCACCGGGCAGGGCATGCAGTTGGTCCTGGCGCCGTGTGGTGATGTTTTTTTTAAGTGGGTCGGTGCACTTGACGCGAGCAACGAGGAAGGGAAGGTGTCTCGTACTTGTCCAATGAAGCCACTGTGCCAGCGGGGCACGAGATGCACGAGCGGGCTCCGCCAGGCTCCACACCGACGAGAGTGATGGAGTGGATACGAGCCTTGGTGTTGTTGTGCTCGTGGTTGGCCAACAAGGGAATCCTACGCGCGTGATGAAATAGCCAAGCACAGATCACAGAGCAGATAAGGTGAGTTGTTCTAATCAATGGCGCCACAAGTGACGGTTGGCAGATCAATACCAGCGGGCGAAATCGATGCTGATCTTGTGGAGGCCAATCGTGGAGACGGGGATCGTGAAGTTGTGCACAAATTCGGCGTCGCCCTCAGAGAACGTCATGTCCTCAATGATGTTGTCCACCCAAATGCGAATAGAACAGTCGAAGAGCGGGCACTCCATCGATGCACGGATTTCGACCTGATTTTCGCGCCGAGGCGGCGCTTTTTAGTCCACATCAAAAAGAATATAGGAGCTGCCTGCGAGGGAAAGGGATACGGCAGTACCTGGCCAACCGAATAGAAGTCCGCGTCGATCTCGAGCCACGAGTTGAAGAGGCCCTCGCCGTCGCCCGAGTCGATGTAGTCGTTGTGAGGACGGAAACCACTGTTATCGCAGGTCGCGAGTGAGAAAATTGACACCCTCAAGTCATTTGCGCGAATGTGGGGAAGAGGAAGTGCAGAAGTACGCACTCGGTGTCGCAGTGATCACAGCCGGTGATCCAGCCGCTGGGCCAGACAAGACTACCACCCGCGCCGTAGAAGGGGAACACCGAGTAGACCTGAGACTTGATGCCCACGGTGCCCGTGGGACAGGTTTGGCACTGAACAGAAGAGGGGAAGAGGGAACAGTGAGATGGGAAGAAGCAGCAAGAAGGACGAGGTTATCTGTGCGGGAAGAGTCCGTACGGTCGAGCCGTCACTGAATTGACCGTTGGGGCAGAAGGTGCACTTGGCGTTGGCGCCCCGCTGTTGTCCGGGAGCACATGGCTGCAGTCATGGGGGAGGCGTGAGTGAGTCGCCAATGAAGTCCGGACGGCGTTTGGTTTGGTTTGGTTTGGTTTGGTTTGGTTTGGTTTGGTTTGGTTTGGTTTGGTTTGGTTTGGTTTGGTTTGGTTGGCGCTGCAGGAGAACCTCGCAAGGGATGCCGGTCTGTGGCGCTGGCAACTGAATGTAGCGGTCGTCGCAGATGTGAGGGTCCGACCAGACATACGACAGGCCACGCGAGCCCGGAAGGGGAGGCTGGCATTCGCTGTATCGGGGCTCGTAGTCGTTCACCGTACAATCTTCGTGTGGTGTCGACAAGGGAGAGGTCAGGAGTGAGCAACGCATAGACGACGCTCAAATTGTTGAATGGTCACTGAAGAGTGTGGGGCGAGGGAGGCGCACTATGCTTCGGTCGACACTCGGAATCGTAGGGAAGGGCCGTCATGCCGGTCGGGCACGGGGCACAGTTGGTGGGCGGGTTGCCGAACGGAATGTAGCCGGCAGTCGTGCACGGGACGCACTCGGCGGTACCCGTGCGCGAGGAGAATGTACCCGCCGGGCAGACATCACCTGTTCAACACGCTAGAGTGAATTTTTGAAGAGAGGGAAAAGAAGCCTCGAGGAGAAGAAAGAGGAACGAACAATGGTCATCAGCGTAAGCGAGGCCCTCAATGTTGATCATGTTGATGAAGGCCTTGTCCTCTCCAACAGACCACGAATAGTCCTTGAAGTAGACCCATCGCACGACGTGAACTCCCGCCGTCAAGTTGTACGACACGCGCTGTTCCACCGCGCGAAGACACGTTTAGCAGGGCCGACAAGTAAATTTACAGAGGCCGCGAGGAACAGCGCAACGAACCTTGAATTGGTGTGTCAAGTCCACAAGAGAATACTTGGTGTTGTCGATCTCCAGCCGAAGACCATCGTAGCCGAATTCGGCGTCCACCTTGGCTTCGAAGGTCAGCACGCCCTGCCTCACCAGCTGCCGCGAGAAGGGAACACAAAAACCCACGTGTGAGTCACTCTACTTGCAGATATATACCAGTCGGAGTGGAAATGGAAGGAGAGAAATACCGTCACGGTGAGCTCGAGAACTGACTCCATATCAGCCAGGTTGGTGTTGTTTCCTGAGTCGATATAGGAGCCGTGCTGCACCCACCTGTGGAATACGGACAGCCACAACGGTGGCCGGTTGAGTGTTGAGTAACCCAGCGACCAATGAAGAAGACCAGACGTCTGGGAGTGTGAGAGAAGAAAAGCCAAGCCTCTCGTACGGGTTGCCTTTGGGCTGCTTGGTCGTGGTGTCTTGCGCGTAGGTCACAAACGAAATCTGCTGCTTGACCGGCCACGGCGAGCTGGTGGAAAGCGACACATGGAAGTGTGAGCCAACGAACACTCTTTGATGTTGTGCAAAGAAGAGAAAACCGCCCACGAAGCTGCAGTTGCAAGACGCACCTTTCGCCACCCCAGTCGTCGAAGCGCACGCCGCCGCCAACACTGTAGGTGCCGCTTGCGCAAGGGGTACATTCGGTCTTGCCCAACGGCAAATAGTAGCCAGGACCACAGGAGATGTCTGAGTTCAATACACACGCCCAGTAAGTCGGCGTACACGATGATTGAGGGCTTGACAGGAAAAGAACGAGAGGATGTGCGAGTCTTACCGCAGGGAAGGCCAAACACGCTTTGAGGCAACTGAACTGCGCCTGGCGTGCACGTTGTGCCGTCGTTGCGAGGCTTCCAGTGGTAGATGAGGTTTCGTGTCTTGTACACAGGGTCGCACGTGGTGTACTCTCCAACGATGTCGTCCAACGTACAAGCTGAGAACCGCTCCCGTATCAGAGAAAAGCTGTAACGAGAACAGAGAGAGACTCCCTCCGGACAGAAAGAAAGACAAGGAAGAGGGTGACGTACCACCGTTGTCCGGATCGTAACAAGAGCCACCGCTGGCGGAAGAGACCACGTCGATGAACCACACATTGTACCATGAAGCATCGTTGGCGCAGAAATCCTTGCCGGTGGCATACGTGGACGCCACCGTCTGCCCGAATCATCAAGGAAAAGGTGCACCAATCACGGTCAGATGTGCTATGGCCATGTTCATGTTGCCGCAAGAGCGTCTGGCGCTTGGTGGAGGAGCGGGACGAACCTTGCCAGTGTCCTTGACGATGGCACTCCCGCACGCCGTGTAAAAGCGATTGCAGAAAGACTCGCAGAGGTGCAGGAGGTTGTAGTTGGTGGGCGTGGTGGACATGAAGGAACCGCTGGCAGGCGAGCAAAACACGCAAGCAAGCTCATCAAACAGAGCGGCGCACGCGGGAGGTACGCTGTCAAAACGCGACAGAACCAGCTGATGCACACGATCAGTTCCCGCATCAATTTGCGCTGTGTAGCTGGCCGAGCAGCACGCTGTGGTCCCCATGGGTTGACATCTGCTGAGCGGCGGGGAGGGCTGGTCCCAATTTTGTGTTTTGGAGCCACGACATGTGTGTTAGTGATTATTGCCTCATCCGAAGGGTTTCCCCTGAGTTGTTTTCATGTCTAATTAAGGGGGAGGCTCTGTTGGGGGAGAGTGATGATGCACAATACCACTTGCGGGCTGGTGAAAAAGAGGGAGCTGTCGCCAGTGCCGGGCCGCACAGCAACACAGGAATCGGAAGAGACCAGGGCGAAAGCATAAGCGGAAAGAAAGAAGAGAATAGCAAGGGATGCAAAGTCGCCGAAGAGGGATCCAGCCCTCTTCTGCTGCCGACCCGCCATCATCACCGTCGACGAAAGAAGTGTGGCCCACCACAAGGAAAAGGGGCAGGAAACCCTGCAGCCAGAAACAGCCGGCTGGTTTTTGCTGGACGGACATATTTGTGTGGTCGCCAGGCTGCGAGTCATTCAAGGAAGCTATTGCGCTTTTCTGGTTTCTTCTGGCCAGGAACTGCACGGCGTGAGCACACGGCGCCTGTGTGTCGTTGGTGCCGGGAAGAAGAGAGAGAGAGAGACAAGACGGCCGCGGCTACTTGCCCCGCCACGCGTGTTTGGTGATTTGAGGCCGTTATTAGGTGACTGCGGGATCACCGACACCCGTATGGTCTAAGGAGGAAAGGACACATCGAAGAAGGAAGTGCCGCTGCGCTTTGAAATGAAGTCAAGTGATACGAAGAAACCTTACGAGAAAGCATGGATGAACAGGGTCGAAATCGCCCGTGAATGGGTTGAGGTAACCACAAAATGCTGCCCGGTGGGCGAGGATAGATTGGGGGAGGTGACGCAACGATTTGGCCTTTCTGCATTTCTCACGCCCTCCCCCCCCAAACACAGTACAAGGATGATCCAGCGTATCCCTCGCTTATTCAGGATATTCCTGGCTACGTACGCGAAGCCAGAAGGGGACTGAACTGGGACAGCTTCGATGACCGATACCAGTGGCCAATTATCGACACGGATAAGTACCAGCATTTCTATCGTGACGTGTTTTATCACAAACGTACGCACCCATTTTGCGCTTGCAGCATTTTTCCAGGTCTTTAATTCATATAAGTCACGCACCACAGAGCACAACAACTATGTGAGCATGGATCAGCACGAAGGGGCTGTGGGCCCCATCATTTGGTCAATTGAATCGAAAAAAGGCTCTTCAACAGAACGAGATCGCGACCTCAAAGTTCTTGTGCAGTCGAAGAAGGTAAAGTTGAACTGTTGCACGCGCCAGTCTTGGCCGACCAAGTAACCAGATACTCACGGGTTGAACACTCGGTGGGTTACATGTTATATGGCGCAGGGAGTCGAACGCGTTACCATCCCTCGGCATGTGATAGAGGAGACCGGAGGAGTTGTTCCCGCCTTCAAACAAACTCTGTCCGCGTATAACAAGCTGCAATTCACCAAGCTGAGCACGCAACTCATTAAGGATCGATTGCTCAAGTATGAGGACCAAATTGTGCGTACCGTCTACAAGTTTGGTGTGCTTTACTGCAAGGAGGGCCAGACAGAAGAGGATGAGATGTATAACAATCGTGCGTCACTCTCAGCGCTCCCCCTCCCACCCTCAGCCTCTCTTTCTCCTTGCGTTTGTGATTAACAAGGGTGAGAGCAGGACACGGAAGCTCCGCCTTCGATCGTTTTTTGGATTTTCTTGGCGATCGCGTGAAGCTCGAAGGGTTCACCGGCTATCGAGGAGGGCTTGATGTAAAGAGTACGGCCTTGCTATTTTTCTCCTTGTGCGTCTTGCTCTTCTGCTGTGCTAATTAGCTTGGCTTGCTCCTTCTCCCTTCTGCACCTCCCTTCTTCATCTAGCAAACACGACGGGCACGCATTCTGTACACACTACACACATCGACGACTGTGAGATCATGTTTCACGTCTCAACTTTGCTTCAGTACTTCCCTGCCGACCCTCAGCAGGTACCCTTCCTTTGTTCACTTCGTGCGAGGCTGCCGCGTCATCTGATGCTTCTAATGCGCTTGCCTGTTGTGCAGGTGGAGCGCAAACGGCACCTTGGCAACGATGTGGTCCTCATCATTTTTCGAGATAAAGGGAACAACGTGCCTTTTAATCCCAAGGTCATCCGCTCCCAGTTTAACCGTACGAAGCCCTACTCCTCCTCTTTGCGACCCGAGAGCTTAACGTCGGCGACGGCGGACAGACATCTTTGCGGTGTTTGAGGAGGATCCCGAGTTGTCTACAGCGAAAGCGCCCGTCTACCGAATTGAGATTGGATGCAAGGATGGTGTCATGCCGTTCGGCCCCGATCTGCCGAACCCGCCGCTGTTGACGACTTCTCCCAAGTGCCGGAGGTGGCTCCTCTCCAAACGTACACAGCAAACAACCCTCCCAAGTGCTCATCCGCGCTGGAAAAAGTTTTTTGCGTGCTGACTTCCTCGGCGCCTCTCCCTCCCAGTCATCAACAGCGAACGCGCAGCCTACTATGCCCCGGACTTTCTCATGAAGTTCCGCAATACGCGAAAGGCACAGTTGCAAGCCATCATCGAGGAGGCCCTTAGCGCTGCCCCCAAGAAGAGCCTTTCGCTAGGACGCAAGACTGGCTCCAGCATCCTCAAAGGTAAAAACCCTTCTATACTTCTCTGTCTCTTAGCGCCGACTTCTCATAGCTGCTGCAGGTGCAAGCAAGATGATGACTGTTCGCCGATCAAAGGACGCCTTCAACCCCGATAGCTTCCAGATCTCCAAGCCATTCGACTACAGGTATTCTTATTATTGTGTATTTGGTCAACTAAGGAACCAAGCACCAACCACCGTCTTCTTCTTCTTCTTCTTCTTCAACGTGCAGACATGAAGCACATTTGGACAACTCGGGATCGGATGGCGCTTCGTTCGGCGCCCTCTTGACCGACGGTAGCTTCCTCGACCTGATGAAGAGCGATGAGGCCGCTGGTATTCTGCCCATCTGCACCGACGGCGGTACGCGACTCAACAACTCTCTCGCGAACCACAAACATGCACACGCACGTCGTCTTCCATCTCTGATCTTCACCAAACCCTTTTTTCTGTGACCACAGGCAAGCGGCTTACGAAAGCGACCTCCTTTGACGACAAGATGGCGTCGCAGCTGATCCCACGATCGGCGCGGCCACCCTTGTCTTCGTCGCCCTCGGAGACCAGCAGCACCCTCAAGCTCAGCAGCACCCGCAAGAGCGCGATCCACGCTCCTCCTGCCAAACCACTCCCACCGCCGGGCGGGTCGCCCGAAGGGCGCAAGGGGTCGCGCGAGGGGAGCTCGCCCGCCAAGAAGGAGGAGGAGCGGACTGCGATCTACGGGCTCGCGCCCATCTCGCTCAGCAGCGACTCGCGTCCCTTGGACGAGGACAATCGCGACGATGACTCGGGCTCTGGGTCCGGCTGGGTTGTGGGCACTTTCCACACCAGCGGCGACGAGGCCGAGCACAAGAGAGAGCGAAGCCAGGCGCCACCACCAAAGCCTGGTTCGCATCTGCTACCCTTTTCCCCTCTCTCTCTCTCTCTCTCCTCTTACGCTCCCCTGTCGGGCTGCTGACGCTTGAGCGCATGCTCCAGGCGGAGTGGGTGCCGTGCCACACAAGCCGAAGCGGGCCACCGACGTGGCCTTTGAGCGGCCTAACAAACCGCCGCCGCCACCGCCCGGTACGTGCAGAAGGGGAAATAAGGGCTATCGTGGTTTTTTAATTTTATTTGGCTACTTTGCTTGTGGCGTTGAGCTGACGTCTCGCTTGTTGAACAGGTGGAAGCGACGCTAAGCCGCAAGCTTCGAGAAGAAGACAGCGGCCGGTAGACGCGGAAAAGCGCCGGCCGCCTCCGTCGGTGGACGACGGCGCGCGCAAAGGCCACAGTGGGTCATCGTCATCCGAGCCCAACGGCTCCGAGAGCAGCAGCAGCGGCAGCAGCCGAAGGCGGAGCGGCTCGGCGAGCACGAAAGACGACGACACGACCCACAGGTCGGGAGATACGCCCGAGGAGAAGCGGAGGTCGCGGCCGCCCTCGTCGCCGCGAGGCGAGCGGGGCGAAGACCGGATCGGCCGGCGAAGGACGATGGGCACGGCCAGCGGCAGCCCGCGCTCGCGAGCCTCTGTGCAGGGCGCCTTTGACTCGCCGTCCCCGTCGCCCAAGACCGGCCGCCGGTCTGGCTCGTCGCCGCGCCACAACAGCAGCAACCAACAAGCCGAATGAATCTAGGGAAGATGGTGGATGGCCAACGCACGAAACCCGCAAGAAGAAGAAGAAGAAGGGGCGGAGATGAACAAAAACCAGAACAAACAACGAGAACAACAACAACGACGACGACGACGACGAATGACAACAAGAAGAGGAAGAACATGGAGGAGGCGCGGCCGCCAGCGCTTCCACACTGTATTGGTAGCGGAAGCAGCCAGGCCGTTAGACAGCGGAGCAGCAATAAAGCCCCACCACCACCACCCACCACCGCTGCTGCACCACCGCCCAGGATGTGAGGGCGCTGCAAGCTGCGTACGCAAGGGCGGAGACCAGGGCGAGCTCAAGGTCGGCAGCCCACGGAATTACGGGCCGAAGTGCCGTTTGCTTGGGGGAAATAGCGCGAGCAAACCTCGTTTGGGCGGACGAAAAGGAAGAAGACTGTTGCAGGCGACAGATCAGCCCTCTGATCTGAGATGGAGGGGGTTTGGGGGCTCTTGGGCCTCCCTGCACCGGCTTATGCACCCTCTCGCCGACGCACCGAAACGCTGCCGGAGGAAGAAGATTTGACGCAGCGTAATGGAGAGGAGCAGCCACCCAAACTTGATGACAGCCTCACAAGCCATTTGCTCGAGGAAAATACGTTGTGGATGCTGAGGACCATGTATGAATGTATAGAGATGTCGCCCAACGGCAAGTACTTTTTGACACCACCCCACAAGCTGCCGCCATGGGGCGAGGCCCGTAAGGCCCGAACCGAAGCGGAAGAGCTCCTGCTCAGGGCGCGGGTTAGTCAACAAGTCAGTCAGGCCACCGAGGCCAAGCGAGCAGCCCAAGAGGCGCAGGCTGACGTGTTGGCGCTCTTTGGTAGCGCCGGCCTTCATGAAGAAAGCATACTCAGGTGCCCCCCTCTTCTCTCCGCCCACTGTGGGTAACCCACTCATCGTGCCTCTGTGGGCGGCTCTTCATGCGCAGAGCCATGGAGGAGGACCAGCGGAAGGCTCGGCGCAAGACTCTGAAGATGCGCCGGAAAGAGCATGTGGCGCTCTTCAAGGACGCCCTCCGGCAACGCATTACCACTGCCGGGCGAGCCTTTGGCCAGGACATGGCCGACGATTTGCACATATTGGACCACGCCTTCGCGTCGGATGCCCAGCTGCTGCTCGAAGGCAGCACCAGTACCAGCACCAGCACCAGTACCAGCAGGGCCGTCTCTGTGGATGCTATGCTGCCGCTGGTGTCCGCCGACGTGCCGCCTGAGATGGTGACACCTGAGGAAGCGGTATCGTCCGGGGACCTGCCCGAGGCCGTGACGGACACTCTTGTACAGCAGGAAGACGCCGTAGTGACTTCTAAGGGCGCCGAAGGTACACACTAGGAGCCCCGCTTCCCCATCTCGCATCGTTCCCGCCCGAAGCGCTCATCGCTCACGCCGTCCCAGGTCCGGAGAGCGAGGAGGACGTTGAGGTGGAAGCGCACACGAGCCACCAGAAGCTGTTGCGGGCGCTTGAGAAGGGCAAGAAGAAGAAGGACGACGATGAGGACTGGGGCGGGGCCTTTGAGGCCATGCTACGTGCAGCCCACCGGGACGAGTTTGATGAGCGCCAGGTGCTGCTGGAGCACGAGCGGCGGCAGACGCGCTTCAAGAGCGAGCTCGCGCGGCAGATGGAGAGCCTCGAGCACCAGACCGACGAAATGCGACGCGAGCTCGTGGGCGTGCAGGGCTACGCGCCCTTCTGCTCCGCCTGCTTCCGCCCGGTCATTGCCCCGTGTCTCTGCCGTCTCGACGCCGACGCGGCCTACGCGACCGGCGACGCCCCATAAAACCAAACAAACGCAAAACAACAAAAAAAGCACCTTCACCGTCGAGGAAGAGACATGAAACGCGAGGCGCACTCAAGCAATGGCATTGGCGGTGAGGATGAGGGCCAGCCGGATCAGGGCGTGCGCGGCGGCCGAGAGGGCCGGCACGGGCGGGTGTGGGTCCTCGGCGCCCTCGAAGCCGGACAGATAGCCCCGCACCAGGGTGTCCCGCAGCGCCCACTTGAGGACGCGGAAGTCGGGGCCCAGGCGGGCCACACCCGTCATCCCGCTCGTCAGATTCTCGTCCCCGGCGAGCGCCATCTTGAGGGCCTGGTCCTCTAGCACCATCCACTCCTCGTACTGGGCTTGGTCCCTGGCCAGCCCCCCCCCCCAACCCCACAAATGCGCTTCGGTCCTGGGCGTAGTGACTTGGCAGGAGTGCCGGCGGCGGTACCTGTTGAAGGTCCGTCGCGTGTAGGCCATGTCAAAGTCCATCGGCGCGAGGAAGTGGTCGGGTGAAACGCCCTGCCAAGAGAGAAGCATCCGCGTTAGGTCCCGCGCGGGCAAAAGGAAGAAGGAGGCCATCCTCTGGATGCACCTCGGGCAGGAGGACAAAGTTGTTGGGATGCGCGTTGCAGTGCGTGCCCAGCGGGTCGACGTAGGTGCCCCAGCTGATGTCGTTGGTGCGCAGGATCCGCTGGATCGTCCCGGCCTCTCGACCCAGCCTACACAATGGCGGAAACAGGCGAAAACGATCGACCGGTCAAGTCACGGACACTCGACGACGTGGGGGAGAGGTGCGGACCGCCAATAGAGATACGCGAGCAGCGAACCTGCCCCAGCCTCGCGCTTTCGAGGCAGCTCGCGTGCGAGCTGCTCGGCTGTCTTGCACCAAAGCCCTTTGAACTCATCGGGCACTGTGAGGCCCCGCTTGGCCAGCTCGTCGGTCTGTCGAGAGTCGCGAATCAGCACTGCAACAACCGAAGGCATGGAGGAGAGGAGCAGGAAGAGAGGGCCCACCCCGATGTCGACAGGCGCGCGTTCATCCAGCTCCAAATCGAAGATGTCGACCAATTTGCCCATCTCGAAGTCGGTCAGCGCGCACAACCAGGTCTCCGCGACCGATGTGACCGAGCCCTCTATTTGTTTCCTGCAACCGCGTCAGTACGATCAGGACACAACGTGTCTACCACGACAACGTTCGGCATCTGAGGTCACCTGCGCTCCTCGAATCGGCCCAGCAGCGACGGTAGGTCAAGTCGGTCCTGCAGAAGAAGTGGAAGGGCGTTCTCCAGCCCGACGATGACGTGGTCCCCTGTGCCGTTGTGTCGTGTGTGGTGTGAGCGGTGGAGGGAAGACACTCACCAACAGCGGATCCGCTCACGCACCGAGCCGCCGCTCGCCTCGAGTCTCGTAGAGGGCGCAGCAGCGCTTGACGCAGGGATAGGGGCTGCCCGGCAGGTCGTATTCGAACCAGCCTGTCTTCCTCCTCTGCGATGAGATCCACATGAATGCAAAAATTGAAGCCCGTCTCGCGGGACGGGCGCACCGAGAGGCGTGTTGGACGTGGGCAAGTTGTGCTGCTGGAGGAGGCCATTGATCAGATCGAACATGTAGAGCTCTCGGCTTGTGGTGTGCGCAAACATGCAGCCCTGAAGTCGGATGGAGGCGCGGGCAAGAGAGCCTGAGCCTGGATCTGCTAAAGACCTTCACTTGAAGTGGGGAGCACGCACGCGGATTTCGACGCACTCGCCCGAGCGGTCCTCCACGCGGCGAGTGGGGAAGCCCGCGTACAAGTCGCCACACCCTGCGCGAGGCGTCAGCCCCAAACGCACAAACACGATGACGACGACCAGCACACGCATTCGTTGAACTGCACCTTTCAATCGATACCACTTGCCCTCTGTATGGAGCAGGGCTGAGCGGCGGCCACTCTGCACGCCGACAGCCTCGGTGGGTGCAGTTTCACTCTTGAGCAGCGGCTGCTGGAAGAGCGCCGGTAACGAGGCCGCCCCCTGGTGTGCTTGCTCGCTTTCTTTCTCCTGCGGTGCCGCAGCAGCAGGCGACACCAGGTCGACAGCTGGGATGGCAGGCAAGATGAGGTTCGAGTAAGGGGCCCCTAAGAAGGATGCAGGGCGCAATCGATCGAGGGAAAGTTGGAGGAGTGATTGATCAGCAGCGTCGCCCTCTTCGAACGAGGCACGCGAGCGGTAAGCAAACGCGGCACCACCCACTACCGCGAAACGAACGCTGACCGAACCAAAGTACAGTTTGTCTTCAGTGACTTGTTCCATGGTGTGGAAGTCCCACTTTTGTGGTTTGTGTTTGTTTTGTGTATATTCTTGTGCCGCAGAGAACGCGCGAAAGGAAGAGCAGGCATCAAGTTGGAATTAAGCGCCCACACGCAAACTACTACGTGTGAATCGATTTTGTATTTTGATCGCGCTCTGTGCGTGTGTCACAGAGACTTTGTTGTTGTTGTTGTGACTAGTATTTACTGCTTGCCGTGGATGTAGACGATGAGGTCGAGCACACGGTTGGAGTAGCCCCACTCGTTGTCGTACCACGAGACGAGCTTGACGAAGGTCTTGCTGAGGGCAATGCCGGCCTTGGCGTCGAAGGTCGACGAGACGGACGAGTGGATGAAGTCAGACGACACAACCTCGTCCTCGGTGTAGGCGAGGATGCCCTTGAGGGGGCCCTCAGCGGCGGCCTTGATGGCGCCCTTAATCTCGTCATAGCTGGCCTCCTTCTTGAGGCGGCAAGTGAGATCGACGACGGAGACGTCGATGGTGGGCACGCGGAAGGCCATGCCAGTGAGCTTGCCGTTGAGCTCAGGGAGGACGAGACCGACGGCCTTGGCGGCACCAGTGGTGGCGGGGATGATGTTGGTGAGACCAGCACGGCCGCTCCTCCAGTCCTTGGCGGCGGGGGCATCGACGGTCTTCTGGGTGGCCGTGATGGCGTGGATGGTGGTCATGAGACCCTCCTCGATACCGAAGTTGTCGTGGATGACCTTGGCGAGGGGCGCAAGGCAGTTGGTGGTGCACGAGGCGTTCGAGATGACGTTGTACTCGGGCTTGTAGGCAGACTCATTGCAGCCCATCACGAACGTAGGAGCTGCGCAAGATCGTACGATTAAACGGGAAATTCAGTTAGATTACAGTGACATCCAGCGGGTAGATCCAGCGTGTTCTTGAGAGCTGTACCGTTGTTCGAGGGAGCAGAGATGATGACCTTCTTGGCGCCACCCTTGAGGTGGAGGCCAGCCTTCTCGGCATCAGTGAAGACACCGCTGGACTCAACGACGTACTCAGCGCCAGCCGAGCCCCACGGGATGTTGGCGGGGTCCCTCTCGGAGAAGACCTTGATCTCCTTGCCGTTGACGACGAGGGTGGCCTTGTCCTTCTCGTGGATGTCAGCCTTGAAGGCGCCGTGCACGGAATCGTACTTAAGGTTGTAAACCATGTAATCGACGGTCATGAAGGGCTCGTTGATGGCCACAACGTCAACCTTGCCGCTCTCGATGGCAGCGCGGAACACCAGACGACCGATCCTGCCGAAACCGTTGATACCGACCTTGATGTGCGACATTGTGTGCGAGAGAGAGAGAGTTGTGTGTTGGGGCTGGTGTGTCTACTACTCTGGGCGAGGGAGAAGAAAACGACAAGGCCCAACACGAATAAATAGGGGCACAGCGAGACCACCAGCGCACTGCCGTGTGGAGTGACAAACCGTCACTTCATTGGGCTGCATTGGAGATTTCATAGGCGCGCGCGTGGAAAATTGGTTGGTTTTGGCCAAGAGCTGACAAAAGAAAGCCCAAGAGAATGGGTTCGAATGGCGCCGATCGGGCTGACAATTGGGACGAACACGGATGGTTCGGCCGATTTTGCCGTGATTACGGAAAGGATAGCTTGCTTCTCCTCAATCATCCTTCTCCCATCCCATGGAGGGTACGAAGATTTGGATAAATTATCTCTCAATTTTACCCATTTTTCTCGGCCGGAGCCTAACCGGTAGTACTTCACAAGACGTACTACTTGGCACATATGAAGTTTGATGAGAGAGCCGGCAAGCGTTTTTCTGCTGTGGCCATCAAAACGACCAAGGAGGTACCATATTCAGTCCCACACATGCTTTCCGGGTAGGGTGTGAGACTCAGCTGGGTAGCGTGCAGACCTGCGGGGAGTACCAAACGACGCTGCAGCAGGTGGTGCTAGCGAGCGACTTGGAGGCCGTGTACGTGCAAGTCCGCAAAGAGCTCTCGCTGCGGCCCGACGAAGCCCTCGAAGAAAACAACAAGTCCATCCTGCACTACGCGGTCATGACGAGGAATGTGGACGTTGTCCAGATGCTCATCCGCGAATCACGGTCCAAGGGCGTCGCCATTGACATCAACAAGAATGACCTCATCACCGGTACTCATCACCTTTTGTCGTACTGTTGGCGCCTGTCTCTTGCTAATGATCTGATGCGTGGTTCCATCCATCCAGGGTTCACGCCACTGCATTACAGCATATTTATTGAAAGTCGGCACATGCTGACCATGCTCCTGACCGAGTACAATGCCGACATTGACGTCACCGACGCCTTCTCGGCTACCCCGCTCGGTCTCATCTCCTTCTTCATGTCGAAACACATTGATGCTTGCGCGGCCGATGCGCTGACGCTCTCCTTCTCCTATTGTGCATTAAGCAGATTATGCCAGAATGCTGGGAATGGTGCCGCACATGCCGTCTCACCACATCCCGCGGTCGATCGCTGTCTACGACAAGACCAACCAGGGCTTGGAGCAGTGGTCGATTGCGCAAGTTCAGGAGCGATTGAAGATCTCCTACTGTGCCCTCCCCGTGTGCGGCCACAAGTACATCGAAGAGCTCATGTTCAGTGGTTTTGGCATCGGCGACAAGGACATGGACTTCAGGTATGCATCTCGCCAGATCACATACAGCTGACTGCATTGGCTTCTCCATGTTCCAGCGCCTGATAAAAGTGAGTCAACAGGAGGAGGTACATGAAGGAGATTGAACAGAGCACGGGTGAGCAGAACTTGATCTTGGCCGAGATCGACGAAACTGTGGGCTATGGCGTCTTTGCCGGCAAGGACTTCGAGCCGGGCAGCTACATTTGCCGCTACGGCGGCCGCTTGAGCGCCGAAGGTCTGACCATACGCCCATACTCAATAGGATGGTGGTGGGCCAACAAGGCTAACAACACGACGCAGGCAAGATCAAGAACCGAGCCTATGCTGTGGTGTCGGGCATCGAGGGCATGGTGCTTGATGCCTCTCACTACCGGAGCCTTGGCGGTGCGCCCTCCCCCCAACAAAATTGCCTCGCTTTTGTCCATTTTGTTCGCGTTGTGTCCGGCCCCAATCTCACGCGGGCGTGGTGTTTGCCCTCCAGGCATGATCAACCACTCGGCCCGACATGCAAATGCTGAGTTGCAGTGCTTTTTCGATCGTGGCGCCGAGCAGGCCATCATCACAGCCACTGAGTTCATTCCCAAGGTACCGCCAGATGCCCGCTCTTGTGCTTGTGTGCTGCTGAGACCATTGTGATGCCGCTTCAAAGGGGAAGCAAATCCTGCTGGACTACTCGGACAGCTACTGGCAGGCGGAGGACGAGGCAGAGGCTTCTTCAGACAAAAAGGCTGACTACGTGATGACCGACGCCAACAAGAGCCAAGTGCACGTTGTGGAGATGGGAGGCGGAGAGCCCGGCTCCTTCCCCTCCTACCTCCCCGCAGCTGTCCCGCTTCCTTAGGCGAGGCTCATGCACGTCTGTGCGCTGCTACCGCTTGACCCTCCTTCTACCGAATGAAAGAGATCCAGTTTGTTTTCCACAATTTTAAAAACCTTATTTACATCACAATTTTGTTGTCCGCCCAAAATAGATCTCAATGTCTGGATAAAGCTGGGTTTTATCTCTACTCTCTTTGGTCACGCCGTTCGGCGAAGGCAGGCGCACAGCCTCCCAGCAGCCTCTCTTTAGCAGGGTACTTTAGCCTCTCGATTGATTTTGGACTTGAGCACTTACCTCTCCTGCCGCACTTAAGAGGTTGTAGACGCAATGGGCAACGCTCAACCTGGGAGGGCCCTGCAGAACGAAAACGAGCAGAATGCAGAACAGGCAGAGAGGCATCCCGCCGGACAGGGTTCCAGCGCCAGCGGCGCGAAGCGTCCTATGTCCATAAAGGCCTCGGGCAGGCGCGCGCAGAAGCTTCAGCAGTACTCTTCCCTGACTATGTCCAAGCTCCGCAGCCAGGCCTCTTCTTCCCCGACCACGGAAACCACTGGCACGGGGACGACCACGACTGGCCCGACCACGACCGGTCCAACCACGACCGGCCCCACCACCAACACCGCGCCCGCTGTGACTACCAGCCAGGTTGAAGTGCAGAAGCAGCCCGAGGTTGGCCTTCCCCTCTCTACCCTGAAACTGGCCACTAAGGCTAAGGGCTGAGCGTCCCAATGATAGGGCGGAGAGGACGAGATGGCTCTGGTCAAGAGCTTCCTGGCTCAGTCGCAGCAGACGCCTGTTGTGCCCACACCCTCTACACAGCCCGACGACGAAGTTCGCGATATGTGCCTCCTGTGCGAGCGCGAGTTCTTGGTCTCGGGCAAGGTTGCGTGTTCCTCCTTCCCCTTTTCGAGGAATGAACGCTGCGTGTCTTCATGGTTGCCTCACCGAGGCCTGTGTTACACGTGTGTGCGTGGGGCAGTCCTTCTACGTGCTCGAACTGTGCGGTCACGGCTACTGTGTCGAGTGCCTGTACCGATACCTACAAGAAGAACTGGCTAAGCGCGAGGAGGCCGACCAACAACAACATCATCCTGAGCCGCCCAAGGAAAAGTGCGCCGAGCTTGACGACGATTCAGGGAGCGGCGAATGCCACAAGGAGAGGGCTCCAGAGGACAAAGGCAAAGACAAAGGCAAGGGCAAGGATGATGCTGGAGAGGAAGAGGCGGGAGAGGGCACGGCGGCGACGTCACCAGCCGCGCAGGTGAAGCAGCGCGAATTCACTTGCCCGTTGTCCAGTTGCCAGTGTGCTGTGTCCCTCGATGACCTCAAGCAAGGTACCCGTCTGGTGTTCTCGTGCCTTCACGAAGAGAAGAGCTCTTCCCTTTTGCTGATACGCCTGCGCATGATCCAGCGCTCGCGGTCTTTGGTACGCAGGGCGGCCCACCGTCCTTTATCGCAGCTTCGCCAGGCTACGGACATCTCAAGCAGAGCCTCCCCTCCAAGCTGACCGCTTCGCTCCTCATGTTCATCGAGTCCAACGAGTGCTTCATCATGTGCCCCAACGAGAAGTGCGGCATGGCGTTTGAGCGCCTCCCGCCCTCCGAGGTGCCCCTCTTCTTGCCCTCGTCATGTCTTCCCCGGTCGCGTTGCTGACAGCACGAGCAGGACGAGAAGAAAGCGTCTGTCAAGGACGACGAGGGCAAGGCCGTGGTCGGCCCTGCTCTGGCGCACTACCACGAGTTCAGGTTCCGATGTCGCCTGTGTGACACCATCTTTTGCTCGGCCTGCAAGACCGTTCCCTATCACACCGGTGCCTCCACCACCTCCTCCTCCTCCTCCTCCTCCATACTGCCTGTCTAGTGCGTGAGAGGATGCTTGCTGAGCTTAGCTCTTTCATATACGCAGGCTATACGTGCCAGCAGTATCAGCAATACGGGCGCTACAAGCACTGCATCATCTGCGAAATGCCCGTCAAGAAGCACGAAGAAAGTGCTGACGAGGGCAAGGGCAAGGAGAAGGCCGAGGAGAATCTTGTGAACAGCGAGCCGTCGACCGAGCTCAACATGTCCGGCCTGGTCCCCATATTTGGCGCGGAGGACTCTGATCTATTCAAAGCGGCCGATCCCGACGAGGCTCGACCGGTGCCACAGCAGCAGACGAACGAGGGCCAGCCGCCAGCAGTAGAAATTAGCCTCTCAGGCCTCGTGCCCATGTTTGGCGCCAGTGATGCTGACGGAAACGACGCGGCGGCCCCACCGGGACGAGAGAAGGACGCAGGAGGCGCAGCACAGAAGCTACAAGAGCCCGTCGACGTGGATGGGGATCACAGCTCTTTATCCGGTTCCCACTACAGCGATGAGGAAGAGGAGAGTAGCTGCATTGCGTCTAGCCGCACCCACTACAGCGTTGAGAAAGAGGAGAGCAGCTCCCACAGCGATGAGGAAGAGCAGAGTAGCCACATTGGGTCTAGCCGCTCCCGCAGTCGCTCCCACAGTCGCTCTCGCAGTCGCTCCCACAGTCGCTCCCGCAGCCACAGCACTGCATCGGAGCTCTCCTGCAGTTCTGACAGCGACACATCCTCGGAGGACGAACCTGCCCCACCTCCCCCGATTAGGCCTGCCGCTGCCCAGCCACAGCCGCCACCGCGCGATGGACTCGACTACGAGGAGGTCTACGGAGTCGCCGAGCCGGCTCCCGTTCCGGTGCGGGCCTTTGAAAAGGAAATCCCGAGGCTCCCGCGAGGCGTCTTCTTCTGGCGCAAGCGGCGCGTGCGCCGGGTGCGTCAAGAGTTGGAGCTCGAGAGGGACGCTTGGATCCGCCAGGAGCAGGAGCGCTACGCTCGGGAACAGTACTGTGCACCCCCGCCACCCCTTCTCGCTGTCGCTTTAGGGCTCATCTCTACGCACAGGGCCGCGTACGACCAAGCGCAAGAGGCGCTGCGGAAGCGCATCGAACTTGGAAAAGAGGAGCGCGCCGAGGCCGAGGTGCCCTCCTCCCTCCTTCCCTCCCTCCCCCTCACCAGGCCTTAAGGCTCTTCGCCAGCGGCCGTACCCAAGTCCTCACCTGCCCATGACCTTTACAGGAGTATCTGCTGGAGAACGAGTGTTGTGGCCAAGACGACTGCCGTCAGGCCATCAAGTGGTTCGTGCTCTCGTCCCCTAATCGTTATGGTGTTATTACGGGGGGAACTAACCGATTGGGGAAACAGCCGATGCCTCAAGCGTCTCGACTGTCGCCACTACTGCTACGGCCTTGCCCTTGAGGAGGTAACGCCATATTCTCATTCCTCCTACCGTCTAGCCTCTCAGCGCCCGTCCACTAACAACAACAACATGTGTCCAGGAGTGCTTGCATTGCCTCCACCCGGACTGCGTTCAGGAAGATAAGCAGACCAAGGTCTGCCCCGCGTGAAGCCTTTCCTTTGCCGGCCTTTGCGATGGTCTCTCACATGGGCTGGGGAGTGGGACCATCCGCACGACAGGATGATTACTGCAACATCTGCTGGGTCGAGGGCCTTGGCACTAAGCCCAGCATCGCGCTCACGTGCGGGCACGTGTTCCACTTCGACTGCGTCAAGAAAAAGCTGGTACGGACCGACGCCCTCCTTGCTCTTTTGTCTCGTATGCGCATGAGTGTCGGGCTGACCACGGGCTAAATAAAACCAGACGGAGGGCTGGCCAACGGCGGTGATCTCGTTTGCCTTCATGGACTGCCCGCTGTGCAATGCCCGCATGGTGCGCTCTTCAGCCTTCTCCTCCTTCCCATCCTCGTTCTCGCCATCGAGGATGTGTCTCTCTCCCGACAACCGACTCACCTCCGTGTTCGACACTCGCTAGGACCACCCGGCGCTGCGGAAGACGCTCACGCCGCTGCTCGAACTTGAGAAATACATCATCAAGGCCGGTGTGGAGCGCATTAAGCTCGAAGGCATGCTCAAGGACGAATCGCTGATCAACCCGCACAGCCCCTACTACAACAACCCCGAGAAGTGCGCCTCCCCTCTTCTCTTCTCTTCTCTTCCTTTCTTTTGTTTCCTCTTCTTCCCCTGCTAAGTCATCTGCCCGTTGGGCGAAGGACAGGTTCGGGCTGGACACATTCGCCTTCTACATGTGTTTCCGCTGCAGCTCGCCCTACTTTGGTGGCAAGAAGGAGTGCGCCAACCTGGGTGGCGCTCCTGGCGCCGGTGCGTCCCTCCTCCTCTTCATCCTCCTCGATAACTCGGGGCTTGCCAGCGACTGCTCTCCTGGTCGCCCCTCCTGACTCGACGACCACCTGTGTGCAGGCGACGCTGCAGGCGGTAGATTTGACCCGAAGGAGCTGATTTGCGGGTCCTGCAGCACCACAAGCGGCCAAACGTGCTCTGTACACGGCGAGGAATACCTCGAGGTACTGCTTCCCCACAGCAAGCGCCAGCGAGTGCCTCATCAACGCGCACTACTGACACCCTCCCCCCCTCTCTCTCTCTCTCTTTGCTCCTCCACAGTGGAAGTGCCGTTTTTGCTGCCGTATGGCCACCTACTTCTGCTCGGGCCGGGCCCGCTTCTGCGATCCGTGCCATAACGTCCCGGGTAGCCATCCTTGAGCTCACTCGGCTTGTAGCGTTGGCTTGTGCTGATGTAGAAGCTCTCGGTTGGGCGGAGGGGACAGGCGAGCGAGTCGAGTTCAACGACTGGCAGACTCTGCCCGAGTATCTCGCGAATGCGCCCAAGTGTGATGGTACGACCACTCGTGCTCGAGTGGAGCGCGTTCTCAATGGCCTTATCTTTCTCTCGCTTACAACGGGGGATGTGTGGATGTGTCCACGTGTGTGCAGGGCCAGCCGGTTGTCCGCTCGGGGTGTACCACCCGCCCAACGGCACGGAGGAGTACTGCATCGGCTGCGTGCTCTGTCGCGCGCTGGCCACCCAAGGTGTCTACCGCTTCGGTGGCACAATTAGCACCGCGTGATGTTATGTACTCTTACCACTGTGATCCTGTCCTCATCTTGTTCAAGGAGCGCGTGTGCTGCTCCGGGCTTTACTTATTTACATGTTCTTCTTTCCCTAAACACGGACTGAATGAGTTCATTACTTGTCCTGCACGTCGGAAGCCTCGTGGCTCGCATGCTCGACGGCGCTGTTATTGTTGTTCTCGTCCTCCTCCTCCTCTTCGTCTTCGAAGGGCGGCGGATCGACATCACAATCGCAGATTTCTATGCCGTTGCCATCGGGGTCGAAGAAGAACAGCTGCCGCTGGTTCGTCTGCGGCACCACGTGCTCGGCAAACTTGATGCCGTACTCGGTCAGCAGCTTCTTCGTGAGCACGACATCTTCAGTCCGGAAAGCCATGTGGTGGCCAACTGTGGGGGGAGTGAGTAGAAGTGAGAACGGCCAGCACAGAGCAACCACGAAAAGAGAAGGGGTCTTAAACATACTGCGCTTAAGGCAGGAGGGGTTCTTGGCAACCTCCTGCCAGTTGCCCATCTTCTTTACAGCTGCGCAAGGCCCTTCAGGCAAATCCACAGAGGGATCTTTCTCGATGATGTGAAGAGCTGTGGCAGGGGGCATGAAGAGCCTGTGTCGTGTCCTGTGCTCTTAGCACGTGAAGGTGTGCTGACAGGAGCATGAGGTGGGCACGTACCATGCACCAGCAAAGGGGAAGGGTGGTCGCTTTATGCGCCTGAAGCCCATGACCTTCGTGTAGAACCGCACCAGCTCTTCGACATTGTCTGTTTCTTTAGAGATGTGGTTGAAAGAATGGATGGGCAAAGAGCCTGGTCTTGGCTTGGGGCGGTTTGCACAATCTGTGGACAGAAGCCCGCTGGCCGAAACTTTTGTTGTTTGAGTTTGTGTTTGGTCGGGTGCCTTTTTGTGTTGTTCTTGCTGGAGGGCTTCTTCTTTGTCAGAGAGGTGAGGCACAGGAATACTGGCGTGACCGACCAAGGTCGTCATGGGTTCGTAACGTGCACGCAGGTGGAGCGTATGTTTTGGTCGTGGTCTGTGGTGGTTTGCGAATGACAACGCTTCTCTTCCTTTTTGACTCCAAACGACAAGGCCCGGGTTTACTTTCTGGTCTTCTGCAGATGTTGTTGGGACGCGTGCGTGGAGGTGGTCCACCTGCGCAACCCGGCTTTGTCCTGGTTACGAGCGTGACTCCTCCCACTCGCCCTTTGGGGTAAAACGGCAAGCCGAGCCACAGCGTGCTCACGTGCTCGCGAAAGAACGTTTCAGTTTCTTGTGCTTTTCACCCACGGCCAAAACTCAAACACAAGGAATCATGAAGAAACAAACGACACGGGTACCTGTCCAATTCATTTGCATGCACATCTCACTGCACCGCGCTTCTCCTGCCACTGTCGAATTCGCAACAATTCTGAGATCAATGCAATCAAACCAAGTAAATTGAATAAAAAGCTAAATCGATTTAATTGGAACACAGAAGCGGGAGAAGGAAGTGGCTGTGGTGTTGGGCACTATGACCTTCGGTGGTCAGACCGATGAGCAAGCGTCGGAGCAGATGGTGCAGGATTTCCTTGCACAGGGGCACCGTGAGTTGGACACGGCCTTCTTGTACCAGAAGGGCCAGACGGAGGAGATAGTCGGCCGTATCCTTGCCAAGCAGCGCTCAAGTGAGGACGGCAGCGCCGCACCATTTGTGGCCACCAAGGTTAACCCTTGGAGCTACTCCGGACGCTCCTTCAAGCCGGCCGACATCAAGAAACAGGCACAAAAGCAATCAGCTTGCTGGGCCCTCCGGGGAAGTAGCTGACGTAGCTTTCTCATGGACAAACACAGATGGAGACCTCGCTGAAGCGGCTGCAGATGAACTCAGTGGACCTGCTCTACTTGCACGGGCCTGACTTCAAGAATCCCATCGGTACATGTGCCCTACCCGCCTAGTGACTGCTGTCTGTCGCGTCCAAACTTACGGTCGAGTGGCCTCCTGGGCAGAGCAAACGCTGGCGACAATAAACGAGCTTCACCAAGCTGGCAAGTTCAAGGAGTTCGGCGTGAGCAACTACGCGGCGTGGCAGGTATGAGGCCGCTTTCTCCGGTGTTGTTCATGTTTGAGTCACATCAATCGACCATTTGCACCATGTGGGGCCGTGAACTTGAACAGGTTGTGGAGATCTATCACATCTGCAAGGCCAATGGGTGGATCCTGCCCACGGTGTACCAAGGGATGTACAACGCCATCACTCGCGACGTGAAAAGAGAACTGATGACCGCTTTGAGGTGCCGCTCTCTCGCTTCCTGCGTTCTGTGAGTCGGTGGTGTTCACTCGCGGGATGCACGTCAGGCGTTACAAGATCCGCTTTTATGCCTACAACCCTCTGGCGGGCGGCATGCTGACCGGCAAGCACAGAGCCATCGCATCTGTACCCACTGATGGTGCGCCATGCTATCGCTTCCCCGTTCAACAAGGGCGCCGTACTTACCCATAACACTCGTAGGCCGATTTGCTGAGATGTCCTACTACAAGGACCGCTACTGGAAAGGTGCGCCAAACAGCTATCCAACTACATGCGCCATCCTGTGTTGATATGCTGCCACAGAGAGCTACTTCGTCGCGCTCGACCACATCGCGCAGGCGTGTGAGGCAGAGGGCATTACAATGACCGAAGCGTCGCTCAGGTACCACACACGATCACTGATGATTGCGGAAAGGACAAGAACCACGCTGAACTTGCCGTTTCTGACCAGATGGATTATGCAACACTCGCAACTGAATGGTGATGAAGGCGATGCCGTGATCATTGGCGCGTCCAAGTTGGAGCACTTCCACCAGAACATGGCGTGCTGCGCCAAGGGTACCACCTGTACTCGGTTCGTTTGTTCTTTCCCTGATGCTCATTCAAACTACCCAGGTCCACTCCCCAAGGCGCTCGTGGACGTCTTCGACAAGGCTTGGAGCATCACCAAGGTCGATTGTCCGCTCTACTTCCGCACTGCTTGATGTCCCGATGCTTGACCACCAACCACACAGTGGCCCCCCTGGGGCCAACTCCCAAATTGGGTAGGGGTCCCCTCCGGGGATGGAGTGGTGTGTTGTGTAGTGTAGTGGCAACGGCAACGGCAACGGAAATAAAAGAACTAAGAAAGAAGAAAAAAAGACACTTTTTTGCACACATTACACAAAAGATGGACGTGCCGATCGTGGCTGTGCTGGTTGCCCTGCTAGCTGGCGCGCTCATGTGGCTCGTCTTGGGCGGCCTCTGGGCCTGGACGCTTCGTGGCAGCTCTGCTCCTCGCCGTACGCACAACAATGAACGCGATCCACTACAATTGTTTTGATTTTTTAACCTTGGCCCTGTGCAGAGCATAGCCAACGAAATAACATGCGTGTGGCGTTCATCCACCCTGACCTCGGAATTGGTTTGCCTTCACCACCTTCATGTTGTCCTAGCCTGCATTATTGATAGGAAACACCACAGGAGGAGCTGAGCGCCTTGTTGTAGACGCCGCGTTGGGGCTGCAGCAAGCTGGGCATGAGGTGGTCATCTTCACATCTCATCACGACCCCAACCACTGCTTCGATGAGACGCGCAATGGTGCGTACTTCTTCCGTGCGGTACCCACCTCCGGCCACTTCTCACTTGCAATTGTGATGCAGGCACGCTGCGCGTCATTGTGCACGGCGATGCTCTACCTCGCTCGCTTGGCGGTCGGTTCAAGGCCTTCTTCGCTTACCTGCGCAACGTATGTTCCGCCAATAGCTCGCCTCTTCTTCGTCTTTGGGAACTTAGGCGCTGGTGAGGCGCCCACAGTTCTACTTGGCGTTCGTGTTGGTCCGTAGCAATCACGGTGGATACTATGACTCCATCTTCGTGGACGCCATATCAGCTTCCATCCCCATCCTGAAGCTAACCGGAGCCAAGGTGCACCTTGCTCTCTACCTCCTTGTCTTTGCTCTGCTCGCCTCTTTCGGTTCCCCTCGCCTCTGAGCTTCGCTATTACATCAGGTTTTGTTCTACTGCCACTTTCCCGATCGCGAGCTGTGCACCGATCGCCGCTCGCTTCTTAAGCGCCTCTACCGTTTGCCCCTCGACACGTTGGAAGAAGTCACCACGGGGCAGGCCGACAAGGTGCTGGTCAACAGCCTCTACACAGCCAGCGTTTATGACGCGACCTTCACGCGCATCGCCTCGCGCGTGCGGCCCTCTGTGCTCTACCCCGCCATCAACTTCCAGTCTTACGCGGCCTCTGAGTAAGCGCAAGCCCACTTCCCTATTTATCAGCGCCTTGGCTTATGTGCGCTGACACGCGTGTCCTGCGTAGGCAGTGCCGCAAGCCGCTGTTTGTGTCGTTAAACCGATACGAGCGAAAGAAGAACATCGGGCTTGCGCTCAAGGCATTTGCTCTCCTGCGCGATCGGATTCCGCACACATTTGGCTCACTTCGCCTTGTCATCGCGGGTATGTACCTTGACCAGGTCGAATCGTCACTCGCGCTCCGATGATCACATATCACTGCACCGACCACCAGGGGGTTACGACCCAGAGCTGGCCGAAAATGTGGAGCATTTCAAGGAGCTGAAGGCGCTCGCGCACCAGCTGGACCTCATTACCGATGATCAAATGCACTCCACGGAAGACGATGACATGGCCGGCCCACAGCAGGTCACCTTCTTGCGGTAGGTGTTGAATTATTGGGCCCCACGCGCAGTGAGAAATGATGCTAAGAACATGTGCGATGATCAGATCAATCTCGAATCAGGTGCGGAACGAGCTGCTGGCGTCGTGCGCAGCCATCGTTTATACCCCGACGAACGAGCACTTTGGCATCGTGCCTGTGGAAGCCATGTACGCCCGAGCACCAGTCATCGCGTGCAACAGCGGCGGGCCCAAGGAGAGCGTCAGACATGAGGTGCCTGCTGCTTGCCTGTACCTGTGGTTAGTGCCTGAGGTTTGCGACTTACTCGGCCGGCTTGGCACAGGTGACGGGCTTCCTGTGTGAGCCGCAACCAGAGGCCTTTGCTGAGGCGATGGTGGTGTTGGCAGAGGATCCGCAACGAGTCAAAGAGATGGGCGACGCCGGCCACGAGCACGCCTCGGAGCGCTATTCGCTGAGCTCCTTCACACAGAAGCTCGAAGCTGCTATTCGCTCCATGTTGGCGTAGCACTAGCAATGAAGAAGGCTGAATGCATTCCTCACTCACGTTGTTCCCCAGGGAAGTGGCCATGAAGCACGCTCAAGACGCGCAGTAGCCGCTTACGGAGAAAAACGGTGACCGTTAGCCCAAAGGGAAGTGCGCGAGTGGCGGAGTGACTTCTTGGGCGTTCTTCTTCCGGTTTTGACGCGCAATCAATCCAACGTTTGCAGACTGCGCCCCTCCATTGGATGTACAGACGGTAGCGACGCGCAACTCACAATCCCTGAAGAAACACGGGGCCACAGCTCGATGGATAAGACGCACAGAGATGCAAGGCGACACACATCGAGAACCGGCAAGTTGAGCCAAATTCGATTAATTACGTTTACTGATGATCATGATCGATCCTACTCCTTCTACCACTTCGTCCTCTTCCTCTACATCCTCACGATTTTGCTCCTCTACACAACTTATGGCTGTTCGGAATCTTTCCCCTACGGCCGCACCTTCGTCATCTGCTCCATAGCCATCACGGCGCTGCCCGTCCTCTTCACCTTTATCAAGGTGGCCACAGCTAGGCGAGACCAACCCATGAAGTGCGCGGTGGCCGTTATATACTTGCTCTTGGCTACGGTGGGCTGCTACTCTATTTTCATCTATTCGGACCACTGCGACGCGGAGCTCGTCCGCTTCAACGTCTCCGTTGCTCAGCTGACCGACCCCCGCGCAAAGCTCAACCAGTACAACCTGTTCACGCTGCGCGATGGCGAGGTCATGGTAGAGCACATGGTCGTCGGCCAGGTCATTATTAAGGGCCGGTACGGCACACGCGTAACTAATTTTATTTCAAATATTCTTCTTCTTTTTTTTTTATTAGTAATTTAATAATCAAAAAGTTATTTTATTTTAAAATGACCCTGCTGGGGCCTCTTTTCAATAGGGAAATCGACTGTGTGGTAGCGCCTCTGGCCAGTTCAGCAGCGGTACGTGCGTTCTGCGGCGCGTGTTCAGCGCTGTTGCACCTCCCTCTTCATCACGCCTGATATCACCGCCACGGCGTGGTTTGGCCAGACCTTCGACCCAGCCGCGCCTGTCGGCGTGTGGGTGGCCGACTTCGCTCCTCGTCTGGACTTGGCCAACTGGGTGACGCCCATCCGGCAGCTCATCCGCGCGGATGAGAATCTTCAGCGTGCAGCCTCGAGTATCGACACTCCTCCTCAGCCGATGCTCTCTTTATCCAATCGTGCAGGTTGCTGATGGCAGATTCGGCAGGTGTAATAGAAACCGAGGTCCCCAAACATAACCTGACGATCACTCAAGCGCCTCAGATCTTCCAATGGGAGCTCTTTGACACAGTACGTACGCCCACGACAGTGACGGGACAGACCAAAGGAAGCTTTGCTCATCATCTTCTTCATGTCCCCGCCCTCTGTTTCTTCGTGATCTAGACACCCAAGTTCGACCGGAAGAGCTTTGTCATTGCAGCCTCAATCGTTTATGGCTTGCTGGGCCTTAACACGCTCATCCCGCCCGTCTACTTCTACTTCCGACATACGCAAACTGCCACGCTCGAGATCACAGAGGAAACCTACCTCCTGGCGCACTCATGAGAGCCACGCGCCAGACTGTCTGTCCTCCTTAGGAAACCTTTTCGTCTCCCCCCAGCGGGGCTTGTAATTATTTATTCTTTTCTGCTCTCCGGGTTGCTGCTTTACATGCAAGTAGAATAAAATTAAAAAACATAAAATAAAATAAGATATTTTTGATCCACCCAACGATGCAAACCACAAGCACTTTGCTTGACGGAGCGGTTGTGGCCACCTGGTTGCCTGATGAAACGAAGGGCAAGCGCGTACGTATGCCTCAACTGCGCCTCAGTGCGGGGCTTACCATTTGCGCAGAGGGTGGCAGTGCTGTTGGGCTGGACAGGCTCTGTTCACCCCCACCTGGCCAAGTATGCTCAGGTTTATCGCGACAGGGGTATATCTACTGTTCAGCACGTTCCACCCTTTCTAAGGCACGTGTCTTCTTTCATGCCAGGTCGCAGTGCCCTAACCCCCCCCCCTCTGCTCAGTGCGCTCAGCCTGAGCCGGCTGCAGACTACCGCGCGGAATATCTTCACCATCTTGCAAGATGAAGCGTGCGCGGATTCCCAAACCGAGCTGCACGTTATACTTCATGTGTTCTCCAACGGTGGCTTCCTACCTTTCATCCAGCTCATGCAGCTCATTGCCGCAGAGGAGGTAGGTTAAGGTGTGGACTAATGAAACTGTGCCTTGACTCATAGCCTTGAGTCTCGGAAGGTCACGTTTCATCTGAAAGGGATTACCGTGGATAGCGCGCCAGCAGCCGTTACTGCTCTCTCCTCTGCACGGGCGTTCTCTTCGCCGTGGCTCAAGAGCAATCCTGTCATCCGGTATGTACTCCCTGTTGCTTGAGCTATATGAGATTAATCGTTGATGTGCAGCTGGTTTATGCTATCCTTCTTTGCATCCTTCATGGCGCTGGTCAAATGGGCACTCTTCCTGGCGACTGGAAAATCTCTCAATCATCACGTAGGGTTTCACCTGCTTCACACCAACCCGGTAACCCCAGCCCACCACTGCTTGCTCTTGTCTCTCTTCAGCTGAATTGAACCACTCTATCCAGGTTCAAAAACAGGTTCCATCTCTCTACCTGTACAGCAAGGTATGCCTCCATCTTTGTGGGAGAAGGGATGTGTCAGAGCTGAAGTCCAGTTAACAGGATGATAACATCACCGACTACAAATACTTGGAGCACTTTATCGCGAATCTGCGTCTTGCCGGTGCCGACGTACATACCTGCGAATTCAAGTCCAAGTCTGGCCATGTGGCGCACATGTACCACCATCGAGAAGCGTACCTGCAACAGCTTGACTCGTTCCTGCAGCGCGTTCTGTAGCGGCGACCAAAAGCGCGCGAAAAATTGGCGGGAACGAGTTTTGGGTTTCGCGACGATTAAGAGTTCGAGCAGTGCAGGCGATGTCTCGGGTGGTTAGGTTGGCTAAACGCCGGAACAGGCCAACAACGGCAGTAGGGAAAGAAGTATGTGACTCAAATGAGGTGTGCGAAGCGGACAAGGAGAATGCGAAAATTGACCTCAATTCTTGCCCTCCGCGATCCTCGAGGTACTGCTCCTCCGCGACAGTATACGAGAGCTATAGGAGCTCATTGACCTTGTGCTTGTGTAGGCTAGAGGCGAAAGTGGCGATGCGAAGTGCATGCGAGCAAGGGGAGGAATCGGACAGTGACGTCGATTCTTCGTCATCTTCGGAAGAGGAAGGAATCTTTGAGGTGGAGGCTATTCTTGATCGGAGGGAACGAAGAGGGAAAGTGGAGTACAAAATCAAGTGGAAGCGTGGAGCCAACACGTGGGAGCCAAAGGCGCACCTTGCTGGTTGTTCGCGACTGCTGCGCGAATTCGAGGAGGAGAGGGCCAAGGGCGCGTCCCGCTCACGGATGGAGACACGAAAAGGGCAGCAAAAGCGAGCCGCCAAGGGGGAGAAGGCTCCCTCGAGCTGCGAGGACGAGAGCGATGAGGAGCAGGAGAAAGATGATGTAGCACCTCATGGAGAGGCCGCTTCACCGTTCAGGTGCGGGTTTAAGACAGAGCAAGGCGATCGGCCGGAGAACCAGGACGCCTTCATTGTTGCTACCCTCGATCGCAGCGACTCAACTCCTCTTCACCTCTTTGGTGTGTTTGATGGTCATGGCGACAAGGGCCGGTTCGCCGCAGAGGTTCGCCATTTTACTCACTACTTCACACTCAGTCTGCTAACATGACTTATGGTGCAGAAAGGCGTGGAGATCCTGCGCGGCCAAGTGGCGAGCGCGTACGCTAGTCTAAAAGATGATGAGCAGAATAGCAAGCACCGAGAGGACGATGTGTGGCTGATCCAAAAGGCGCTAGAACAGAGCCTGAGCAAGGTGGACGAGGAGCTTAAGGCCGACGGCGCGCAGTGTGGCCAGGTACGTCGTGTGTGCCTCCTCTTAGGAGCCTTGTCTTCCTCGTGCGGAAGCCTCACATGCCGCCCGCCAGGAATATGGAACCACCGCCGTCGTGTGTATACAGACCAAGGAGCGTCTGGTGGTCGCTAACGTGGGCGATAGTAGGGCCATTCTGTTCAGAGGGTGCAAGCGAGACAGGTATCCCTCTTCTGAGCCGCCTTGGTGGAGGAGCTACTTGGAACAGCTAACCCACGTACCAATCGCTCTGCAATCAGGCAAAAAGAAGTGTTCTGCACGGTCGACCACAAGCTCTCAGAGCGAAAAGAGCTGCGACGGATCCTGTCAGCCAAAGGAGTGGTAGAGCGCCATTTAGTGTTCCCCGGAGAGGGCGAGTCTTGCCAGCTCGGTAGGCTGCTTGTGACTTGATGCCACATCCTCTCATGATCTTGTCTAACCAGCACACTTAATGCTTAAACCGCGCATCAGGCCTGGCCATGACGCGTGCCCTGGGCCACACGACACTCAGCAAGTACGGCATCTCCGCGCAGCCAGACTTTTACTCCGCTGCCCTACAGTACGCCCACATCCGGATCTTTGTGTGTGTTATATTTTTGGAGCTCACCTACTGCTGGTTGTTTCATAGGGACAACGACATGCTGGTGTTAGCTTGTGATGGCCTCTGGGACGTGCTCAACACGCGCGAAGTGATGCGACTCGTCGCCGGACTCGTGGAAACGAACAAGGACCCGCAGGCCATCGCTGAGGCGTTGGTCGAGCGGGCAGAGAGAAAGTGGATTACGGGGAAGGGCCGTGTGTGCGACAACATCACCGTTATTGTCGTTCTTTTTGGGGCCAACAAGACTTGAAACAAAAAGAGAACACATCCATGACCATGAGCTCGGAGAAGCCGCCTATCCGTCTAGAAGGCAGCAAACTCGGACATCTGCTGCATCTTGCGCTTCGTCGTCTTGGTGGCTTTGCCTTTTTCCTCCCCGTCGCCTCCCTTCTGCTTCTTCTTCCTCGAATCCTTCGTCTCGTGAGCCGCCTTGAGGGCCTTCTTGCCTTTCTTGCCGTACTGCATTGTCAGTGCCCACAAGCACCAGAGGTGAGCGAACTATTCAATGCCAGGGCAAGCCAGGACAGGACGACACGTACGAGCTTGGAGGGGGGCTCGGCAAGGGCGAAGCTCTTGGCCACGTGACCCAAGTGCAGGGTCTTGATGTGGAAAATGTGCTTCGTCGCCGACGTGTGCGTGGCGTAGGCTCGCACGAACGCGCTGTATGCGCTCGCGGCCAGCTTGTGCAGATCGCCCTCCTGTTGTACCGCATCGTGTCAGCGCGTCTTTTGGCGCGTTGCGTGTGCTACACAAACACCGAGGAGGCGAGCATACCTTGTCGTGCTTGACCATCCACTCAAAGTGGGTGTGGAGCAGCGAAGCTCCTTCAAAATCGTCGGTCTTGTCGACCGGGGCCGGCAGCGTCTTCAGGATAGACGCCGTCGACACCTTGTGCAGCGCCAGCTGGTACTGTGTCTGCAAGAGCTCAGCGTAGGCCTCCTCCGAGGGCAGCAGGAAAATGAGGGCCCGCCCACAGTGGCCCAAGCGGGCGGTTCGGCCCACCTGTGCATTCCCCGTTCCCCGAGTGGAGGTGTCAGATGCCGCAGTTAACTCATGCAGACGCGGGGAAGGGGACGCCAGACGTACGCGGTGGATGTACTCGGAAGGCTCGGCAGGCGGGTCGTACTGCACGATCCAGTTGACCGCCGGGAGATCGAGGCCACGCGCCGCTGCGTAACGCAGACGATGTTATCCTCCGATACAACAACCATGATGAAGAAGCGGGCAAGGCGACGTACCGACGTCGGTGCAGAAGAGGATGCCGCGCTGGGCCTTGCAGAAGGCAAAGTAAACCTTGGTGCGGTCCACCTGGTTGAGGTCACCGTGCAGCTTGAACAGCGGGATCGACAGCAGTGGCTGTGACCGCGTTTGCACCTCTGTCGCGGCGCCGTTCACCGTCAAAACCCATCCCTGCCAAGAGGGGGAAAGAGGAAAGCTCAGGGCACCTGATGACGACTTCTTGTTGGGGGCCCTCCTCTTGCCAAAGGCGTTTCTGTTGTTGCCGTCCTCCTCGTCGAGGTCTGCGGTGGGATGCTCGGGGACGCCCCTCGTGCTCTTGGAGTAGTCCGGCAGCAGCGTGCGGCCAAAGAGCGTGTAAAAGTACTCCACCGACGCGATACTCGACGTGAACACGATCAACTTGCAGTCCTTCCTGCTCATGGTACATACCGATCGGAGCGATCATTCCCGAACTCACATGTCAGGGATCAGATCCTCACGGGACTCTGGGGTGGAACGGGAACGCACTTGGTCTTGGCCTGCCACTGGAGGAAGGCGGCCAGCGTGACGAGCCGCTTCTTGCAGGGCACGATCGCGTAGCTCTGGTCGAGGCCCTTCGGGGTGGAGATGGCATCGTCGGTCTGCTCGATGCTCATCTCTTCCTTTTCCTTCGCTTGCTGCGCGTTGCTACCATTCACCGCTGTCGAGGTCGAGGTCGTCGTCGGGGCCGGAGGGGCAGAGGTCAGGCTCTGCTCGCGGACCTTGGTGACGGACACGTAGACTGGCTCGCCGCGCATGACTGTGCCCACGAGCCGCTTGATCTCCGGGGTCAGTGTGGCCGAGATGAGGGCCGTTTGGCGTCGTGGCACGCTCGAGTCCTCAGAATCGGCCGCGCCAGACTCTGACTTCTTGGCCTTCTTGGCCGGGCCGCCGTCTCCGAGCTGTCCAGCGGCAAGCTCGGCGAGCTCGGAGCGCTCGCGCGCCTTTTCGTTGAGAGTCTTGACGATCTGCTTGACGTCGCGCTCGAAGCCCATGTCCAGCAGGCGGTCGGCCTCGTCCATGACCAGGTACTTCAGGTTCTCCACCTTGAACGACGCCGTGTTCTGCAAGTGGTCCAACAGTCGTCCTGGTGTCGCCACAAGGATCGTGACGCCTGATAATGATGTTCCAGGGTCAGACCACAGCGTGTGTGTGTGTGCGTGAGAGAGAGAGAGTTGGGCGGGATGAGGACAGACCCTTGCGCAGGCGAGCCTTCTCAGATTTCTTTTTCTCGCCGCCCATGACGATGCCCGGCACGATCCAGTGGTAGAGCTGCACGAGCTTGTGTAGCACGTCGTAGATCTGCAGCGACAGCTCCCGCGTCGGCGCCACCACGATCGCTGGTATGTGTGTAGGACAGGATCAGGCCCGGCCTGTTCCTTTGGGGGCAGGGAGAAGTAGGTACCATAGGTGCCCTCGGTTCGCTGAACCTTGTTGGGGAGGGCCTGCAGAAGCTGCACGATGGGCAGCAGGTAGGCCAGCGTCTTGCCGCTGCCTGTCTCGGCCCGAATCAACCTGCACACGTACGTGTACCAGTGCAAATACCCGCCCAGTCACCAGTGAGCTTTCGCGGGCCACAGACGCACATCACAAGTCCAGAGCTGTGCGGGAGTATCACGCACACGTCCTTGCCCTCGAGCAAGTGCGGCACGGCCGCCCGCTGGATGTGGGTAGGCTTGTCCAGGTTCATCTTCTCTGTAGTTTGGAACCCGGCGGTGGCCATAGCGTAATGATGGTCAGCGATGGTGATCATACATGAAAACGGAGGTGTAAGAGCGGACCTTTCATGTGGGCGACAAGCCGTTCAGCGAGTCCCATCTCAGAGAAGGAGTCGGCGGAGAAGACGTCGCTCTCCTTGAACTCGTAGTTCACGAACCGCTCTCGCCGGGGTAGCCGCCTGTGCTTCTCGGGCGGTGGCGGCGGCATGGGCCGACTCACAGCAGGCGCCGCAACAGCCGGCGCAGGCGCGGCCGATGTGGCGGACGAGGTCGACGCCGTCGAGGTCGACACGAGCGAGGCGTCGGGCGCGGCAGCGGCCGTGGCACCAGCGGATGGGGCGGGGGTCGAGGCCGAAAAGCGACCTCCCCTGCCCAGACCGCCTCCACGAGCTCCGCGACCTCCTCTAACAACAACACCACCACGACCGCCGCGACCTCCGCGCTGGCCAGCAGGAGCATGTTGAGCAGCCGGAGCTGTAGGAGCGACAGTAGACGGTCCAGTAGGAGTGGTGGCTGCGGGAGCATCCCCAGTGGCAGGGGAGTCTGTAGTGGCTTCAGCCGAGGCTGCGCGCTGCTGTGCGCGCGCGGCAGCACGCTCCATCCGGGCAACACGAGGGTGTGGTTTGATTTTGATTCGTTTGGGATCGCGGCCATGAAGCAGCGCCTCAAGCTTCTGCAGAGAAGGCTTCAAGTTCTGCCAATTGCCAAACAAACTCAGAATTAATCGGACTGAAGCAGAAGAGCGGAAACGTGGGGAAACGCACCCGTTGCCTCTTGCGCTTTCGAGAAACGTCATCATCATCGTACTCATCTACAATGTTCAATACGAGGCCGTCATCGTCCGCCATCTCTTCTAGAATCGCGATGTGAGGGAGTTGCGTTTTTTTTAAGCTTCCGCCATTTTTCCAGGCCGAAGAATACCTCCCGTCGACAAACAACAACAACAACAGGATGGAGGTCCCGTGTGGCGCCGGTTCTTCGGCCGACCAACACCGGTGGCAGTATGATAATATAAATAAGGCTCTCATCCTAACAATTTTAAAACACTGCGGACCTCGTCCTCAAGATGCCCGAGGCGTAGCTCGATCCCTTCCGTTCCGTTTCCACGCGCCTTACTTGGTTTCCTTGCGGTAGCTGCGGAAGGCGCCCGACGCCGACACGGGACCGATGCCTGGCGCGCCGTGGCGGTGCATGGGCATCGGCATTTGCATCGGCATTGGCATCGGCGTTGGCATTGGAGGCCCACTTCCTGCCCGGGGCCGCACGAACCCGTGGTCCCTCCTGGAAGGCGTGGCCACCGTGAGTCCTGAGACGCGCCCACTTGCCAAGGAGGAGGGAACGGCGTACGAGGGCGAGGAGGAAGAAGCGCGAGGCGGGAGGCCCGCCGGTTGGTGCTCTCTTTCCAGCACCGCTGCGGCGGCGAGAGCGCCAAAGAAAGAGCTGGCTCTAGCCGTCGGCCTGTGCGTTTTGTGGTGGAGTTGGTCTCGCGTGTGAGAACTAAGCACCAAAATCGGGGGCAGAAAGAGATGAGCTCGTGCCTGGCCAAGGGTGCGGCATCTCTGTCTAATGAAGAAAATGGGGTGCTCTCCTTGTCTATGTACATGTCATTGCTAGCATCTCGGTGCGGTGGCGTCCTATGTGGCCGGTGGTCCTGCGAGGTCAGCACTGGTCGGGAGTACTCCCGGGTAAGGGTGTACGTACGGGGAGCAAGCGGTGGCGATCGGACGAGGAAGGTCGCTCGTCCCGCCACCGACGGTTCCGTCGATCATCGCTGTGGGGCTCGAGGTCCGCTGCACCGATTGAAAAAAAAAAAAAAGTGTCAGCACGAAGGAGAGCTCCGGAGCAGCCGCGAGAGTCGTACCCTCGTAACGGGTTTTCGGCTGCCGGCAGGCGGGGTGCGCCTGCCCTCGAGGATGGCGCGCCTCTCGTGACTGTCCTCGGTATTTTTACAGTCGGTGCACTTGCAGTTCTCGCCGCACAGGATGTTGGCCTGGAAGCACTCGCAGTACTTCTTGAGGCAGCCCGACTTCCGGCAGTGGCAGCCCCTCGTGTGCTTGCCCTGTATCGGCTCCACCGAGTCTTGTCCCGGTTGCTGATGAAGACCAACAAGCCCCAGACAGTGAGTTGCTGAGTGCGCAGTAGGGGAGAGCAGGAGGGCGGTGCAGTGGTACCCCGCCGACCGACTTGGGGCTGATGTTGATCTTAGCTCTAAAGGCCGACGGATTGCGCTCGAGCGTGGCGGCGACGGCCTTGCGCACGGCCTCTTCGTTGTCGGGGGTGTTGCTACAGCCTACGCAGTTGCAATCCTGGCAGAAGGAGCGCGAAGCAAAACATTCACAATACCTGCCGCCGCACAGCGGTCGGATGTGAGCGCTCAGGTACAAGCTTGTTAGGAAGGATTGGGGGGGGGAGGCAACGGCGTACAGTTTGAGGCATTTGGAGTTTTTACAGTTACAACGTTTCTTTTTCCGCTTCTTGCGCTCTTCATCGCCATCAGGCCCATTGGCACCGCCATCGGCGCCACTGGGAGTAGAGGAGAAAAACGTGTGAGCTGCTACTTACACGAAAAGGAGAGCAACTGGGAGGGTAGAGACACGTACCTGCTCTCGACCTGTCTTCCGCCCTCAACTGACAAGAACGCAGTGAAGCCTCGCTTCCTATTCGATGAGCCAGCGGCTGGAGGGACGGGCGACGTGGATGCACGGGCACGCGTCCTACGTTGGTGTGAAGAAAAAAAGAGACGTCAGTCAAACGGCTCCGGCGGCTACCCTTATTCATAAAAGGGGAGAGCTACCCGTCAACGTGGCGGAACGGAGAGGAGCGGTGAGCGTGAGGTTTGTGAATGGGTTGGAAGGCGTCGGGCTCTGGCTGAGGGGCGGAGCCGCTGAAAGTGGGGAGCGAGCGAGCGCCAGCGAGGCCACCGCCCTGGTAGAACATGAGCGTGGGCGAGGCCGTGCGGGGCCGCTGCGGCAGGACGACGGGCGTGAAAGAGGCGGCCGAAGTGCGCGGCGGTGCCGGCGAGGCTATGCGAAGCAGCGATGGGAGCGGCGGTTCGCTGGTGAACCGAGACCGAGAATGTTGCACGGACAACGACGATGAAGAAGAAGAAGACGCGCTAAACGACTCTGGCGAAGTGCCCAGCGGAGAGGAGCCCAATGGGGAGGAGCCCAGAGGCGCGAAACCCGCCGAGTAGGGCGAGAGGTCGATGGGCGAGCCACAACGCATGAAGTTAAGCGGCGACTGCGTGTTGACACGGTTGAAGTCGATATCTAGCGGTGCCGGCTTGTGCAGAGAACCTGAACGTGATTGAAGTGGCACCAGTGTTAATGCAACCAAGCCACAGTGCGTGAAGGCCAGGACGGGCGGCGGTACCGGCAGCGTCAACGCGGCGTTGGTCGATGGCTGGCATTTCCATTTCGTTGGGGTCGTAGGCAGGGTGAGCCGTCAGGAGACTCTTGACAGCCCACGCAGAGGGCAGGGGCGGCGTGTGGGTGCTCTGTTGCCTCTCCTGGGGCGTCCTGGGGAAAGGACGTCTGTCGCTCGACACAAACGCAGAAGAATGCGAAGTTGATGTCGACGACGAAGCAGAGGAATATGGAAACGGCGCTGAGGGGGGATTGATGTCAGCGCCTCTTGACATCGCAAGTTCGTTGTCCTCACCCATTTCCACATTTGCAGTTGCCGCCATACGAGACAACTGCAAATGTGGGGCTTGACGAGCTCTCCCGGTGTGAGGGCTCTCCTCCTCTTCCATTCGTTCTCCCTCATCGTATTCAGGTTCCATTATCGAAATCCACCAAGGAGATACGACCGTTGCGTCTTCGTAGCCAAATTAATGTGTGTAGATTACACAACAGTTCGTGCCGGCCATATACACGCGAGTGTCTCTTAGCCCAACGGCCCTATTTGCAATCCTTGTCTTCGTCGAAGACACGAACAGCTTGGGGGCAGACACAAACTTTTCGAAAGATCAAAAATCAAGTGTGAAGTGGGAGCTGCCGACTAGTTGCTCCGTGCACAAGAGCGGAGCGCCCGAATTGCCTGTAAAAAATTGCTCCCCATACCTCTCATTAGGGCACCGCCATCACCGATTGCCCCTTTTAGGATTTTTTCCAAACTCCACGTCACTTGTGCCCGAGAACAATTACGACCGCGCTGTTCAGTCCGTCGGTTCGTAGATGAAGTGCGAGCCAGCGTAGCGGTACTCCTTCCTCACGGCGTCGAGAATTTCCTGTCTGTCCCGAATGACCACCGGTTTCCCTCCGGCCGCCACGAGCCTAGCCACTTCAAGCTTCTGCGACTGTTCAATGATAGGAACGGGGCAGTTGCTCTTGTACGCCACGTCCTCGAACACGTACTGGTTCACCCACAACGGTCATTGGTGAGCTTCACCAAACTTGGCTGCGGCTCGCCTAGGTTTTCCCGTACCTTATCAAGTTTCTGGTCGAGAAGACGCTGTGCCATGATGTTTGCGTGCAAGAGGTTGTACTGATCCGTGGCCGTCATCAGGAGCGGCTCAACTCCCACAAGGGAGGCATAGTAGCCCAGCGCTCTGTTATCGCGCGGGAAGCACGGGCCACCGAAGCCATAGCCCCACTGCATGCACTTGGGTCCCACGCGTGAGTCCATGCCCACCGCGCGCAGGATGTCTTCCTTGCACGCTCCCGCAGAGCGATCGGCGATATCCCCAATCATATTGCTGAATGAGATCTTCATAGTGATGTAGCAATTCACCGCCATCTTTGTGATCTCTGCACTGATAGTCCACCGGAACTTAGTATGTGCAAAGCTTCGCCTCGGCGCCAAGGAGCAAACCTTACCTTTCTGGCGACATATGCATGATTGTGGGGGTGTTTAGGCAAACAGCTTTGCTGAGATCTTCAAGCGCTTGGCCAGCCTCCTTTGAGCCTTCACCGATCAAGACCTGCACAGCAGCAGCAGTTGCATCAGATGTGTATGCATACAACGAGAACTCAGCCATAGGTGGGCTTGGAGCAGGCACCATATCTGGAGCAAGTAAACCTTGTATAATGTTACCTTGCGCGATGAAGGAAGGGTTGTAGCTGAGGCTGCACCCCACGGCGTCCTTAATAAGGTCTCTGGCCACATTGGCGATGTAGCCCGGCAGAACAGTGCAACAGATGGCGATGTGCTTGTTGGCGAGTCCTACTTGGTTCTGGGCGCGACTCGTTTGAATGAAAAGTCAATAGCAACAAGAAATGGGAACTGGTACCAAGGTAAACAGGATGTTGCTCACGTTACGGTGGTCATACACCTTTTCGTCTGGCCCGCTGGGGGTGTCTACGAAGATCAACACGATACCTGAGTCGTTGACTGCCTGCAGGAGGTTGGTGGTCGCGGTGAAAGAAGTCGCCGACGCCAGCAACTCATTTACGCGTGGCTCGGAGGACCGGAACGTTTTGGCGTTCAGAGCATCCACATACGACTGCGAAACGTCCACGCCCACGACGCGATAACCGGCTTGGGCATATACAAGACTGGCGCACAGGCCTAGCTTACCCACACCTGCACAAAACAGAGTTAGCGTTCTATTTGATAAGGGAACCAAGGTGCGTTGTCAGGGCAGGTACCCACTACACACAAATGAGGCCTGTCCATGGGAAGGGTCTTCTGCCGGCGGACTACAAGGACAAGGCACCACAAAAAAGGCAAAAAAGAAAAAGAGGAAGAAGAACAGAGAAAATTATGTTATTGAGAAGCACCCCCTCAGGCGAGAGCCTGGCCAGAGGAAAGCAAGGCGGAGAGAGAGGTCTTCTTGTCCGCCTCGCTGTCCTCCTTCTTCGATTCATCGCCTTCATTGTGTGCCAGATTTCGCAGGAATGCAAGCACGTTGGTAGAGTCCTTGAGGTGGAGTAGCACACCCTCCTTCTCAGGCTTCTGACCCACGATGCACTTGACCAGCTCGGGCACACCCGCGTCGCTCAACTTGGCCTGCGCGTAGAATATGAAAAATTGTGAGCCAAGCCAGCCCCCGCAGCCGCCTCGAGCGGAACAACGTATGTACCTGAGTGGGCAGAACGCCCAGATCACCGACGCACAGGACCAGCTCGACACCGCTGTGGTTCTTCAGGATGACATCCTCCAGGATCCGTCCGACGCTGACATCGTTCATGCGGATTTCGAGCGCCTTGTTGCTGTCGGTCACCTCAACTGGGAGCTTATCCGAAGCTGTGGAATGAACAAGTTTCTCAGTATTAGAGTGGCCACTTGGGGTGAGAGTGAGAACAAGACGCAAGATGAGGCGTACAGATGAGTGAGTTGACGATTGAGTACAGGTCCTTGGCCTGGAAAGCGCCGTAGGGGCCGGCGGCCCTGTAGTTCCACGTGCAGCTGCACTCGGTTTCCTCGATCATGACGCCCGGGGTTCGCTCGGCGTAGCGCTTGAGGAGCGGCGTCACAGCAAGCTTCCAATCGGCGTGATCGGCCGACGAGCCTGGCAGGCGCTCCCATTCCTCCTTGTTGGGCGGCCTGGCAACGCACCGGTTTCGTTAGCCCGACCAGTGGCAACAGGGGACCGCCAGTGGGGCCAGTGGGGTACCGGTAGAAGAGGCCGAACTCGGCCACGAGGCCAAGGCCGGGGATGGTGCGGAACCAGGACTGCATGGTCTCCTTGTCGCGACCGCTGGCCACGATGACGATATTGCCGGCCGCACAGAGCTCTTCGAGCAGACGCATGACCTGCGACGTGGGCTTGGCCAGGACAGGGATGGCCTGGAACGGCACGAGCGTTCCATCGTAGCCCAGCACCATCAGGCGCTTGTTGGGCTGGTGGTTGTTGAATTTCTACAAGCACCAAAAAGTGAGCCAACCGAGACTGAGAGGAGCCCAAGGTTGCAGGCGCGAGGTACCTCACGGACGAGCGCCAGTTGGTTAGGCGATTTCCTGAGCTTGGTCAACGCCGCTCTCTGCTTCTGCGCAGCGCCTTGCAGCGCGTTGACGAAGCTCTCACCCCTGAGACGATCAATCACGCCACACTCGGTGAGGACCTCGAGTCTTGTTGGCATAACCACACTTAACCACATACCATGAGGCGGCCGTGTAGGTGCGGACGTAGTTGAACAAGGCCTGGTGGCGAGTGCGACGCGAGTCGGCGTCCATGGTCAAGGCCTTGTTGATGGACCGCGCCACATCCTTGCTCTTCCACGGGTTGATGCGCAGCGACGTGCCCAGCGATTGCGCAGCCTGCACGGTTACACCCCACAGCGCTCCGATGAGTCCTTGAACACGTGATTGAGGCGGGGGGCGGGGCGGGCATACGCCAGCAAACTCGGAGAGGATGAGGACGCCATTGGTCTTCTCCTGACAGGAGATGTACTCCAAGGCCACCAGATTCATACCATCGCGCAGGGAGGTGATGAGGGCGACCTCGGCCACCTGGTAGAGCGCGCAGAGCTCGTTGAAGTCGACGCTGTGGTACACGTACTGCACCGGATGATAACCGAGAGCGCCTGTGCGCACGTTTCGCAAGGGCACAGTTGAGTGTTCCTCCCAAGTCCTCCGACCTTTTGGGTGGAGCGCGTACCGTATTTGCTGTTGATCCTGCCGACGAGTTCATCCACTTCACTCTTGAGCAGCCGGTACTCCTCAACGTCCTCACGGGAAGGCACGGCCACCTGGATGAGCACGACCTTGCCCACCCACTCGGGGAAGCGCTCGAAGAACTCCTCGAGGCCTTGCAGCTTCTGGGGAATTCCCTTGATGTAATCGAGGCGGTCGACACCCACGATTACCTTCTTGTCGCCGTACGTCTTCTTCAGCTCCTCGACTCGCTTCCTGCTCGCCATTTCGATTAACATCAAAAAGGTACGATGAAGAAGGATAAGGGCAGTCACATACAGGACGGCCGGATCGTCGAGATTGTCAAAGAACTTCTGGGGCTCAATGCCCACAGGGAAGACGCCAACGGGGATGGCGCGGTCGGCCGTGTAGACGGTCGACGCCTGCGACTCCACCCCGACGATCCGGGAGCACGCCTGCATGAAGTGGCGCGCGTAGTCTAGGCTGCAGCAGGCAGACACGCCATCACGAGCATGAAGTGTGAGGAACACGCCTGGCCAAGCGCATGCGAGAGACAAAAGGACTCGGTACGTGTGGAAACCGATGAGGTCGCAGTCCAGCACGCCCTTCAAGATCTCAGACCGGACGGGCAGGATCTTGTACAGCTCGGATGACGGGAAGGGGATGTGGAGGAAGAAGCCAATGCAGATCTGCCAAGCAGTCGAGTCAGGTGGACACTCCAGAACGTTGTACGAAATACGCAACAAGCTTACCTGGGCGGACTCGGCGCCATTGTCGCACAGCTTCTGGCGCAGCATGCGGGGCATCAGCATGAGGTGGTAGTCGTGGACCCACACCAGGTCTTCGGGCTGCCATGTCTGTGAAGAAGAACGAGTGTGAGTGTGGCAAGCAGCCTGTGTGATCACAGGCCCGTATAAGAGAAGGAGCTCACCTTGGCCACAGCGTCGGCGAAGAGCTGGTTGGCAGTAACATAGTGGTCATACCACGCATCTTCGTAGTCGAAGTTCTCTCGGTAGTGGAAGAGAGGCCACAAAACACCTGCAAAAAGGATCGCCGTAAGTTGGCCCGGATCGAGAGTGGTGCACGCAATTAAACGGTACCGTTGGCGAAGCCGTTGTAGTAGCCGTCAACTACATCGGCGCTCATCCATACGGGCATACAATTCTGCTCCAACAGCAGCTTCTCAACCTGCGCAGCACCCGGACAGCAACAAAGAAACAAAAATTTAGTTTTTCCTTTTTTCTTCTCCGCATTTCGTTGGTTCGAGGCCTCACACCTCTGCCCGCTCCTCCGCCTGATCGATGTAGATGCCCGGCCAGCCGATCCATATGAAGGAGCTGTAGTTCAGGCCAGACAGAGCAGCCACGAGACCTGAGTGAACGGGTTGAGGACGAACAGTGAGAAGAGCGAAAGCGACACTTGAGAAAGTGGGGGGGGGCAACAGAGGGACCACGCCGCACCGCCAGAGGATCGCTTGAAGGTCCACTTGCCCTCTTCTTTCTTGCATGTGATAGGCAAGCGGTTGCTAATAACGATGAGACGCTGCTCCTTGCCCTCGCTGCCGAGGATAGACTTGCGTCGCTCCATTTGTTTAGAGTCCTTCCGCTCCATTTGGTTGTATGTGTGGTGTGTATGTGTGCTTGAAGTGATAGGGATAGGAGAGGTTGCCACAGCACAGGTGGTGGTTGGAGGGTTGCTTCAAAGGGGATTGAGTCGTAGTCGGGTCTGGTGTTGTGGGGAAGAGCAGGCGCCTTGTCCCAGCCCAGAACTGTCGCGTGCGCCTTGTGGCCAGTGGAAATGTGAACGGGAATTCGAAGCGAGCAGCTCATCAAGGGTAGCCTTGCGAATGTCAAAGAAAACCTCAGACCAAAACCCGTGCCAGTGAGAGCTCGCCACCCCATCCCCACACCGCAGTTCGGCCCTTTGGTTGTACTGACAAGCCCCGGCGGGTCACGTCTGACCGAAGCAAAGAACACCCGAGAACTAGTACAAGCGAAAGAGCTCATGCCTTTTTCTGGACTCCGGAGAGCTTTGCACAAGCAACCCTAGGTGCCTAGATGTGGCGTACTGGCTGTACGGCACAGTTGTACGCGTTAGCTTCACACTTCCATCAGGCTTGGCGCCAAAACCGAAGGGATAATTCCATTACCGCTTAAAACCGGGAAGAAAAACTAAAAAACGGTCTGCTCTGTGCGCACGGAGCAACACACACAATCTTGCGCCAATCTTTGCACTGCCGGACGTCTCGCAATGAACAGGCTACTTGGCATACTTGTTGCTCTCATCGCCATCACTGCTGGTTTTGCTGTGCTCAATCCTGGAGGGTACCATCTCATTTGTGACATTTGTAGTCTTTTTCGAGTGCCACTACTTTTGTAGATCATTTGTAATGTTTTTGATTTGTTGCTTTTTTATGCTTTTTTCTATGCTTTCAGTGCGCAGCGAGTACTCTTCTCGGGCCTGATCAAGGCGGACGTGCTGCTGCACAAGCACTGGTTTCAGGTATCAAGCGCCAACCAAAGTCTCGAGTCCATGGCCCTGGCGCGACTCCTGAAGCTTGTTTCCTCAAGCACGATGGACGTCGACGCCGCCCGTCAGGTAAATACACTTTACTTCATAGCAATAACACCAGAGCACAGAGTCTCACCCGTGGCTTGTGTACGCCGTCAGAACCTCGATGGCTATGGCAAGCTTCTTCCTGTGGGCCCGGACATGACCGTTGAAAGGGTCAACATCTCGTACGCTCGCGAGTTCGCCTCCGAAAATCCGCTTGATCCATGATCTGAGCCGCCTTTTGTCGTTGTGCGCAGGCGTAACGATGGCTCTGTGCTGCCCGCCTACTGGATCATCCCACCTCGGCACAACAACAAGACCGTCTTGTTCTACCTGCACGGTGGCGCTTTCATTGCGGGGTGTGTATCCTCACTTCACTTCACTCGAATGACTCGCCGGCGTCTGTGGTTGTCCTCGTTAACTGTTTCTCCATCACCTAGGTCGTTCACTTCTCACAGCGGGTCTGTGGCCGAGCTTGCCCGCCGCGCTGAGGCTAAGGTTCTGTTTGTTGAGTACAGGTAATGGTGGCGAATGCAACCAATGACCTCTCCTGCTTTTGCTTCTTGTCTTAATCGCTATTCCCCCGTCGTATTCTACACCACATAGACTGGCCCCGGAACACCGGTTCCCGGCGTGCGTCGATGACGCGGTTGCGGCCTACAAGTGGCTCATTTACGACCAGAAGGTCGCGGCCAACAGGACGGTCTTTGTGGGTGACAGCGCTGGTGGCGGAGTGGTTCTGCTCACTCTTTTGGCTTTGCAAGAGGAGGGCAAGGGTACGACTTCTCTTTTCCTTTTTTCCCTCTTCACTCTGAACTACGTGCTAAGTCGATTGCACGTGGTTCAGGCACCATTCCTGCTCCCTCCGCGGCCGTTACGCTGTCGGCGTGGACGGACTTGTCGACCAACCGGGGTGCGCATGAGCGCAATGCGGACACGGATGCTATCATCAAGGAGGGTTACCTTGCCTGGGCTGCCTCGCTGGCCACTGGTATGGCCTTTTTTTTGCTACACGCCCGCCTTGTCGGCAGGAATATGTGGTGACGCGAACAACCCACCATGACTCCTCAGGTACCAATCCCGAGGACCGCAATGCTCGCAAGTCAAACAAGGTCTCGCCCATCTTTGCTCCGTCGGACAAGCTCGCCAAGCTGCCGCCCCTGTACATGAGGTACCACATTCATACCCCCCCCCCAATCCTCCAATACGTGCTCATATTGTAATAATCATTCTGACTGTCCAACGTCTTGGTGAAAAAGTGCGGGTAGCGGTGAAATCTTGGAAGACGATTCTGTGCACTTTGCCGGTAAGGCCATTCAGGCTGGTGCTGAGGTTGAGCTTGTGGTGCGTTTTCATTTGGTCCTTTTAAACTCCACACAGTGAACACTTGACTAATACACGATCTTATGTGGGTCCACAGGTGATCCCCCACATGCAACACGTGTTCCCCTTTTTCTACCACTTTATCCCCGAAGGCGAGCAAGAGATGACCAACATCGCCCAGTGGATCAAGAAGCAGCAGAAGAAGTACTGAGCGAACAGAACAACGCGAAACTTCCAACCTCCCCTACGGAGACGGCCTGTGCAGTTGTATTATTTTTATTATTTATTTATTTTTATCTCGAATGAATTGTACTGCGGCCTGCCGCTTGCCTCTTCTTGCACATCCAAGCAGAGGGCCATGCTGTCGTTGTCGTAGCAAGAATGCTCGGTGGTCCATTCTCCTCTGCGTCTAGGGCCCGTTAGCCAGGAGCGAATGAGCTTTTGCTACACGCGAAATACAGAGAACGGTTCTGTGGTTTGGAGCTGTTCCCTTCCAACCACGACACAGTGCTTGCCTCTACTCGGCGTACGCTGCCCGCGGTACGGTACCCACAGGGCGCGCAACAGCTGCAGCCGCGAGCAAGCAGCCTTTTCTGGGACAAGAGAGGTGTCAGTACGGTTCCATCTTCTTCTTCTTTTTTTAATCTTTAAGATTTAAAATTGTATTTTTGTCGCTATTATTCAAAAAAAAAATCAAGCTACGCAAGACTCGCTGACTGGGAGCGGGACAGCTGCGCCAAGCGAAATCGTGTGCATCTCAGCACGAAAACTCTAGTTCAACGCCTTCAGTACTACCGCCCAGCGGCTCAACAGCCGTATGTCGGTGGCGCGCCCCATCCCTGTGTTTCGCCCGACGACCGAGGAGTTTGCCGATTTCTCCAAGTACGTGACGAGCATCCAGCCCATCGCCGAGCAGTACGGGATCTGCAAAGTAGTCCCACCAGAGGGCTGGCAGGCCCGCATCTCCTCCTACGATGACGTCGACATCGAGATACCCTGTCCCATTCGGCAACACGTACACGGGAAACAGGGGGTGTATCAAGTCGTCAATGTGATGGAGAAGCCCATGAGCCTGGCTCAATTTAAACAGGCTTCGGAAGAGCAATTCAGCAAATGCTTCCCCAAGTCGAAACGCGAGGGCTCAGATCCGGAGAAGTTCGACATGGAGGAGCTCGAGCGTCGCTTCTGGAAGAATCTTACGTTCCATGCGCCCCTTTATGGCGCGGACATGCTGGGCACCCTTTTTCAGGAAGAATGCGACCTCGAGCGTGGTGGCCCCACCAGCGACGATGACGAGATTATCGAGGTCGTTGATGAGCCGCCGGCTAAGAGCAAAAAGAAATCTGAACGTTCCCCGAAGCGCAAGCGCGGATCAAAGGAACCTGGTTCGGCTGCTCCATCGTCCGAACGAGAACCAGCAAAGCATCATGCTTGGAACCTTGGTCATCTCGACACGCTTCTCAGCCAGCGACTAGGCAAGCTGCTGCCAGGCGTGACCTCGCCTTACCTCTACTTCGGCATGTGGAAGTCCCTCTTCGCCTGCCACACCGAGGATATGGATCTCTACAGCATCAACTATCTGCACTTTGGCAAGCCCAAGGTCTGGTACGGTGTGCCCTCGGCACAGAAGCACCGCGTCGATCAAGTCGCACGGGTATTTCTTTCCTTCCTTTCTTTCTTCCCCCCTCCGGTTTCTTTGCTTGGCAGCGCATGTGAGTCTCACTTGCTGCGTTGTTCGGCCAGCTCCACTTCCCGATGCAGTACAAGGAGTGTTCCGAGTTCTTGCGGCACAAAGCGTTCATGTTCTCACCGAACGTTCTGAAGACGGGCAACGTATCGCTCACTCACGCAGTGCAACAGCCCGGCGAGTTCATCATCACCTTTCCTGGCGCCTACCACTTTGGCTTCAATGCCGGTACGCACACACTCTGTCTCTTTTCCATACCCATTGTGAATGCGAAGACAAGTTTGCTGACTTTGCTTTCCTCTTGCTCTTTGAAAGGATTCAACTGTGCTGAGGCAGTCAACTTCGCTCTCGAACGATGGCTCGACTTTGGCAAGAAGGCCAAGCCGTGCAAGTGCGTGTCGGACAGCGTGAGGATCGACGTGGGGATGTTTATCAATATGGTCACCAATGGCAGCGAGATGCCTGTGGACACTCTACCCGCAGCGAAAAAGGCCAAGGCGGAGCCTACGGCCAAACCCAAGAGGGTTGCCAAGCGAAGGTCCAAGGAGAAGGCTGCCACACCCACGAAGCCACCAGCAGTGACCAAGGCGCCTGTGGTGAAGAGCGGGAGGAGCATGGGCCTTGTGGCCGGCCGCATGATGCCGGTGCCGCAGGCAAGCGCCGTCCTCCCGCCGTCGCCTGACTTTGTCGAGGAGACGCTTAATGATGAGGAGCAGCCAGTCTTCTCCGACGATGAGCTCCGTTCGGGTGATGAGAATGATGGCGGCGAATACCTCGATTCTTCGACCAAGAGAAACAAGAACAAGGCACAGAAACCTCGCCGGAGCAAGCGGATGGAGAATAAGCGCGGTGGTGCCAGCAGCCCGGTTGACGCTTCTACCGAGGCGCCCGCCGCCAGCAAGGTTGAGACCAGGACCAGGGAGCGCAAGGAGTCTCTGCACAAGAAGAGTCTCAAAACAGCTGCCGCGCCTTCTACCTCCGTTCTCGGAGCAATTGATCAGCAGAGCCCAAGCCAGGAGACCGACAAACCATCCGCGGTGAAGGTACAAGCTCCCTTCCTGTCCATCCACTGCTCACGCCGTTGAACCCCGAGATGCAGTGTAGATGGCTCACCTAGCGTGTCTCTCACTCAGCGCGCGACAAAGAGGAAGGTTGGCAAGCTGGCCGACCACTTCCCCAAGAAGGCCAAGGCGCAGGAGGAGACTCAGCCCGAGGAGGCCGTAAGCACGCGAGAATACCAGGTTGGACTAGTACCCTCTCGCGTACCACCACGGCCCGTGGTTGACATTAATTCAATTAATAATTTACCAACAAACCTCTCAGGGCTTGAAAATCATCATCCGGCCACCGCGAGCCTACGGCGATAACGACGGTATCGAAGGCCCACCAGACAGCGCCGCTAGTGCCTCGCACAAGCAGCCGAAGACCAAGCGCAGCCCGCCCAAGAAGCCCAAGAGGGGCGCCCATAAGGCCCAACCGGATCCCATGCCTGAAGGCAAGATCACTGCCTGGCAACATCTTCAGCTAGAGGCTAATCATCAGCCCCACAGAAACGACGACGCGGAGCACGCCCGCGTGACCGTGGCGGGTCAGTCCGCGAGACTGTCAACGATGTCGTCCGTGCCCTCGTCCCTCTATACTCCTACCTACCTGACGTTGCGACAACCTGACGCACCCAACGTCTACGACCGGTACGGCGAACGGGCCCACCAACAAGTCGACCAGCGAACGATCAACTGGTCGGACGGCCGCCCCCAGCCCAGTGCCTTCCCTCCCAGGGTATGTGTCGTCTGCTGGACTCACTCGTTTCCGCAATGGGCCGTCGCTAAGTTCATCTGAAACAGGGGCACGCCAGCGGAGTGCCGTCTGACCCGCGATATTCATCGCCGCGATCGTTCCCGACACTGGCCGACTTCCTGTCGCCGTTCCCTTACCCTCCTTCATTGTCTTCTCCCACGTTCAGTTTCACTACCGCTACTCCGACCATGCCCACAACAGCCTCCACGACCACGAGCATGAGTGGCTCTGCGCAGCAGTCGCCTTACAGCCTCATGTGCGAACTGCAGCGACACAAGCTCAAGGAGCTGCGTGAGAAGCAGCAGCAGCTCCAGCAGCTGCGACAAGAGCAGCAGCCGCAGCTTCAGCAGCTCCAGCAGTTCATTCAGGCGCAGAGACAGCTCCACCAGCAGCCTTTCAGCGCCTTTCCCGCAGGCCTGCCGCCTCCAACTCCCTGCCTGCCAACCTACGGCCCGGTGACGACGATCCCCTCTTCAGCGTCGCCACCTTCGTCTTATCTCGCCGCGGCGGCGGGATCGTCGCTTCCCCTCCCGCCTCCGTCGCTCTACGCGCGCCCTCTCCCGTCGCTGCCGCCGCACCACTACCGCAGTGAGTGGGGCAACAGCGGAGCCGTAGACGTAGTCCCGCAGGGCAAGGCGCTGCCAGTGCCCATCCTACCGAGCCCCTCGCCTGTCCAAGCCCTTGCTGCTCTCTACGCCCCGATCTCGTAGTCTGGAAGCTGTGGTAGTCACGTGTAAATAAAAATCTAGATTTGAATTGCCTCTTGAGCTTCAAGGTTGCAAATGTGCTTGAGGAGTCCTCGAGCTGGTCGGCCGCTGAAGCAAAATCATCTGTACAATGTCGTCCACATCCTGTGGATTCCCGAATGATTTTTCGGTTTGGGTGAGTGCATGGTGAGAGGGGAAGAGTTGATGATAAGCCGTACCTGCGAGTTACTCCCAACCTGAGTTGCCAAGACGGGCGCTTCGATCAAAGGCCCACAGGAGCAGACCAGATACGAATAAGCCCAAGCCAAGCACGCCCAACGCGCCGGCGAACCACGCTCCCAAGATCGCGGATGCAGTTACGAACTGCCAGGGCGCCCACTGCCTCTTTCGCCCAGGAGCCTCGCTTCCAGCCACCCCGCGCCAACCCAGCAAGTGGGGCCACACGACCCAGTGCAGCAGGACCGAGCAAACGAAGCCCAGTGCGGCACCCACCACAATAGCATCGAGCCGTGTCTCTGTCCACGCCTCCAGCTGTTCCGACCAGCTTTGTTCCACTTCCATCTTGCTGGGGGTGGCGTGGCCTTTATTGTTCTTTTCCTTCAACCTTTCTCTTGAGATTTGCTTAGTTAATAAGCATGGAGCTTTCGGCCGCCTCTCCCTCATTAGCCATTACAGCGGAGAAGAAGAACTCTTGTTGAGGATGGAAGCCAGGAAAGGAGGGGTGGCCGAAGACTCGGCTGAGTCAGAGTACACAGACAACGAAGAGGAAAGCGAAAGCGAAAGCGAAGAGGAAAGCGAAGGGGGGTCGGAGACTCCTTCTGACGCGTCCTCCTCCCATTCTGATGATGACGAAGACGAAGATGAAGACAACAACAAGCGAGAAAGGGCCCTTCTCTTGGCCAAGAAAGGGGGACTGACGTCACGGGAGGGCTCCCGGGCAAGCAAACGCCAACGCAGCCGAAAATATGATCGAGCCAGCGACGACGACAACGGTGCAGACCGGCATCGCTACAAGGGCGACGCTGTCAATGGAGGAACACCAGGAGCAAGGCGACGGCTTGGTCTTAAGCGTGTGGATGCCATCTCGCGCATCCTATTGTGGAACCGGGGACTCACGCAGCTGCTGCAGTGGGTGTTTCTTCGGTGGTCGAAACTGCTGCACCGGTTTCCGGTGGTGATAATGTTACTTTCGGCAATCATCTACGGCGGCTTGACCTTTGGCATCTTTCTCGAGGACCACCAAGACGACCAACCTAGGTTCGTTTTTGTCTTTTCGTTTTATTTTGCGATTTTTTATTATTCAGGTTTAGTTGTTTTTTTTTTTTTTTCATTTTTTCTTTTTGAGACAAGCGCAAGAGCCGCTGCCAGGTTCTTACAGTGGCGTGACGTCTCCTGAACGTGCAGGCTGTGGATCGATGACGGCAGTGCTTACGTCTCCAATGAGGCCTACCAGAAGGAAATGTTTGGAGAACACGAAGAGCTCTTCATCGTCACAAGCAAGTATGGCGGTACGTGTCGTCTTTTTATTTGTTTTAATATATTCTCTTCTTCAAGGGCGCGACTCACGTGCAGGAGGGGACCTGATGGAGCAGATGGAAACCTGCTCTCGCCACAGAAGTGGAAGGTGTCGGCCAACGACTCGCGGACGTACCTCGAGGAAATGTTCGCGCTACACGCGGTGATCTTCAACGTGTCGGTTCAGTGGCATAACCGCAGCTACAGCATCGCCGACCTGTGCGTGCACCCGAACCCGAGCAAGCCGCACGTGTGCCGCTACTACTCGGTGCTCGACTACTGGGGCTTTAACCTGACCGCCATCCAAGACGACCCTGAGCCGCGCGCCATCGTGGGCGGGCCGCCGCGGGAGACCTCCTTCCACCAGCCGCTGCTGCGCAACCTGGTCGTGGGCGGGATGACCTTCAACGCCTCGGCCAACGGGACCCTCGAGACGGCCTCGGCCTTCAAGTCCCTCATTTACGTGAGCGCGTCGCAGGCCGACACGACCGCCGACCCGGACTGGCCTCAGATCGTGTCCGCCTGGGAGAAGGCTCTCGTCGCCAGCATCTCGAGCTTCTCCGAGCAGTCTCCGCTCCTGGGCGTCTACCTCGTCCTCCAGGCCTCGCTTACCGACAAGCTCATCGCCCAGATGGTCGGCGACGACTGGCTCTTCTTCCTTTCACTCGGCTGCATGTTCATCTTCCTCATCGGTGCGGGATGAGCCCTTCCCTCGTTGCCCTTGTTCTGCATCGTGTGTATTCTTACCTTTGGGGCGTCATGGCACAGGCACGTTGTACTCGTTCGACTGTGTGATCTCAAAGGTGCTCCTGACGCTGGCCGGCATCGTCCACATCGTCCTCGCCGGCGCGGCGGCAACGGGTACCCAAGCGCGCTAGTATCTCCCATTTGGCCCATGTGCGACTCTTCAACTGATTGACGGACTGACTATTGCGGCAGGCATCAACGGACTCCTTCGGATCACCGTCACGCCACTCTCGCAGACGCTCTACTTCCTGGTGATGGCGCTGGGCATCAACCACATCCTCCTCCTCGTACGAGTCATTGCCCCGATCTGCCTCTGCTCACTCGTGGCTGATCGAGACTCGCCTCCCCGACATAGGTGCACGCCTATGAGCGGACGCTGATCGAGGACCTGACGACGTCGCCGGGCATCAACCCCTACCGCAAGGTCAAGGCCAGCGAGGCCAACCCGGAGCTGGTCCGCCATCTGTACGCGCTCGAACCCTCCAACGACCCTCTTCTCGATTGGGCCACGCTGATGATGCCGCGTATCGCGGGCGCGCCGCAGCGGCGACTTGGCCAACCAGGACGTCGTGGTCGTGGACGACGAGTACTGGATCAACGGGGCCATGGCCAAGGCCTGCCCGACGGTCACCATCGAGTGCCTCATCGAGGTCATCGCCTTCCTGGCCATCTCCATCTCGCCCATCCCCGGCCTCCGCTCCTTCGGGCAGGTAAGCCCCACCCCTCCCTCGCGCGCGTGCTGCACTTCTTTGCCGCCTTGGCCGCCGCCATTGTTTTGCTCATCATCGCCGGGCAACGCGCGTGTGTGTCGCACTGCAACAACGCACAGCAAGCCGCGCTGGCCGTGGGGATGGAGTACCTCCTGCTCATCTCCTTCTTCGGGTGCTGCCTCATCCTCGACTCGCGCCGCATCATGAAGTACCGGTCGGACATCTTGCCCTGCATCTCGTGCTACCCGGACGTGGACGACGTCGAGCAGGCCGTGACGAGCCAGCGCGCCCTCTCCGACGACGATGATGCCGCCGCCGCCATGTACACACCAATAAACCCGAGCTTGGCCCGCTTGCGCCCGAAACTGACGCGGGCCTCGCGCCGGACGCGCGCAGCAGAGATGACGAAGACCAGAGCGCCGACGAGAGAGCCGGAGCGCGGCGCCAGGGCTCCTCCAAGCTCACGCACCTCCCAACAGCGGCGGACGATGGAGACGCCGATGGCCGATTGCCGAGCAACGGGGCGACCTCCATAAACGGAGCCAGCCCCGACGCATCGTCTTCGGGGGAAGGGCAAGTGATCATGATGTACGAGCTTGCGTGGCCTCCCCTTTCTCGAGGAGCCGACCATTTCGCCTCACCACACACGCGCACCCCGCAACACAGACGCGAACGGCCGGGCGCGGCCAACCGAAAGCGAGGCACCATCCTCGTGCCCCTCATCTCGCGCTTCCTGGCGCCCTTCCTCCTGTGGACGCCCGTGCGGGTCCTTCTGGTGCGCCTCCCTTCCACCGCTGCGCCGCCGCAGTCGTTGATCGGTGGAGGTGTGCCTACGACGACAACCGTCCCGGCTCACGTTGTCTCGCGGGCGGTGGGACAGTTGGCCGGCTTGCTTGGCTTCGCGGGCGTGGGCATCTACGGAATGACCAAGTGGGAGCAGGACTTCTTGCCCAGCGAACTCTACAGCTCCAACTCGCCCGGTACGTGCTCTCCGCCTCCTCCCCAAGTTCTCCTCAGGAAGAGGACACTCTCGCTCACATGCCGCTGGCCAGAGTACGACTACTTCAAGCTCGACGAGAAGCTGTTCCCCAACGGCAGCAATCCGATCCAGATCATCACCGCCCACAGCAACTTCTCTTCGCCTCTCGTCGGCACGTCTCGCCCTCTTCCCGCGCCCATTGGCCCAAGCGCTGACGTATTGAGCGTTCTGTATGTAGGCGCACGCCTACTGGCGCTCGAGGCCAGCGTGCTAGGCTCGCCCTACGTGGACGGGTCGTCGTGCCACGCGTGGTACGGGTCGTTCGTGCGCTACCTGCGGAGCGAGCCGACCTTCAACGCGACCCTCGTCGACGGGCTCTACCCGCCGCCGGACCGGTTCTACTCCTACCTCCTGTCCTTCCTCGGTTCGCCGAGCGGCGAGTTCTTCCAGGGCGACATAATCCTGTCCCCGCAGACGCGCTCCATCACGGCCGCCCGCTTCCTCCCGCTGAGCTTTAACCTCGTCCAGCTCTCCGACCAGGTCCGTGTCGTCTTCCTCCTCCCTCCTCTCGACTGCTGATTAGCCCAGAACACTCCTGACGTCCTGCTGGGCCAGATCGAGGCCATCGACTCGCTCTACTCGCTCACGGACGTGGCGGAGCCGCTTTTCGCCTTCCCGTTCGACCCCAACTGGACGTTCTTCATGACCTTCCCGGCCATTCAGTCGAGCTCCCACATCTACCTCATCCTCGCCTTTGGTGCTCTTCCCGTCTTCCCCCCCCCCCAACGATCACTCTTGCTCCGTGCGGAATCCGACTGTTGTTGCTCACCGCGCATCGGCCGCTGGTGGTGCTTTGTGGGAGACAGCTTCTGTATTTATAGTGACGTTTGTGCTGATGGATGCCGTATCATGCTTCATCGTGCTCATCAATTTTGTCTGCGTCCACCTCGAGGTAAACCTGTCAACCCCTTCTCCTCTCTGATCTTCAGGGGGGAAAAGAAAGCTGACGCCGGTGGGGAATGAACAGCTGATGGGGATCGTGATGCACTTCTGGTCCCCGGCCATCCCTATTTCTCAGCTGTCGCTCGCCACGATCGTCATCACCACAGCCCTTGCTGGTACGTTGAGCGCTCACAAGTGTCTCTTTGACCATGGCTCACGCCTGACCGTGCCTGTTGTGCTTCCCTTTTCAGTCACCTACTCGGTGCACATTCTGCACCACTTTGTGCACGGCGGGGAAGACATCGAGGACCGCAAGCAGCGCATCATCCACAGCCTCTCCACGACGGGCTACAGCCTCACGTGCGGCTTCTTTTGCGTCGTTCTTGGTACGGCCCTCCTCCTAAAGGCGCTTCTTGGTGGTTGTGTGTGCGGCCTTCTTACGTGTGCGCGCGTGCGGTCTCATCACACGCGTGACCAGGCTGCCTCGTGGCGTTCTTCATGCACTCTGCCCTCTTCCTCACGTTTGTTCACCTGTTTTGTATCGCGTTGGTCCTGTCGTGGAGCAACACCATCCTCCTCGTCCCCATCCTCATGTCCTTCGCCAGCGTGTGGTAACGTCTCGCGCAGTTACCCCACTTGAGAAATAAACAAAAATCAAAACACCGCTCCGGGTCGACGTCAATTTGCGACCAACCAGAATTCAGAGCCCATCTATTTAACAAGCGGCCTTTTGCCTGCTTTTCTTTTTATCCTACCGCTACACCGCTTCATCTCTCTCGCCAAACAAGGTAAGATTATCACCCATACCCTACGCCTTGCTGCGCACGCATTAGTTACTCTCCCTGGGCACAAATTATAATGTGCTACAAGGGTTCGGCTCGCGCCTGATGCAATATCAGTCCTCTCAAAAGCTCTCATCAGCACATCGCTGTTTTTTCTTCCGTAGACCAGCGTTTTGACTTGTGAGTGCTACATCCTAGGTGAAACACTAGCTCATATTTGACACGTTTCTGAGCTCGACAGCGTTTTGGCCCGGCCTTCGTAGTGAGGTGCGCACCCTACCTTAACGAAGCGTGGTGTGTTCAAATGATGTTCAAGGACTAGAGTTTCTGAATCACTTTGATTACAATTTGCAAAAAGCAACACTGAAAATTTATTACTCAATCTTGAAAATTCAGCTCTCTTCTTCCGTCGCTAATCTTTTTGTGCTCTGCGCTGCAGTTCATGTCTCGGTATCCGCCTTCATACCTCGGCCAGCTCAGCTGTACCCAACAAGGTGCCCACTCCACCTGACGTTATATATTTTAAATTAGATGATGAGACTATTTGGAATTACCGTCTGATACTCATAAAACTACTGAAGACATTTCGGCACCAGAACTGATAATATTTCCTCTTTTAATCCCAATTATCTCAATTCCGGAACACAGTCTTACCGTTCTTTTCATACAGGTTTTCCACAATCCAGCGGCCTCGCACCTCTCCAAACAGAGGGTCGCTAAGGAGTGACCCAGGTGCCAAACCGGGTTCCTTAGCGCCTCTCTCTTTGGAGAGCTCGCCTTGTCGACGAATCTCACGGTGCAAGCGAATGTATGCATTTATTATCACGACGCCGGCTACACGCGAAGAGCAGCGGCCAGGAGGGTGTTGTAGTCGGGAGTACCGAGGCCAGTGATGGCGTCCTGAACGCGAAAGCGGCGTCAGTACACGTGCGCAGACACGCAAGGGCTACGCGAAGGCGGCTGTGTACCCAGCCAGGCGTAGCGGGGAAGCCTGCAGAGCACCACGAGTTCTGGTTGTTGCCCTGCGTCACGTCGAATCCGATCGTGCCGACCTGTGGCCACGGCGTGGTTCTACTAAGTGTGATCTGTCTCGTGTGGTGGAGGCTCTGTGGGTACCTGATAAAGGAACTGGTTCAAGAAGCCGAGCGGGCGCTTGCCCGCCTGGAAGCGCGCGTCGTTGAGGAGAGCAACAATCGCGGCAAAGGTAGGCGCTGCGGCCGAGGTGCCTGAAATTGGGCCCCACAGACCCTGGATCACGACGTCGAAGTTGGTGCTCAGGGCCGACACGTCGGGCAATGCACGCCCGCTCACGTTGTAGTATTCGGAGTTCGGCAGGCCATCTGCTCACGTTTGGCTGATAAGGAGACAGCAGCAAGCAATCAGGCACCAGCGGAAAGCCGACGTACTCTGCTGGAGGTACCGCTTGACTGCGGCGCTCTGGTAGGCTGGCTGGGGGTAGTTGGCCGAGAAGCCGCCGCCACTGCCTGGCCACCCGATTTCGGTGCCGCCTGTGGAGAGGAGATGTGAGACGCCTCGCTCATGAAGACAAACCAAGCTTTGTGTACCGGTCTGGGCGGTCAAGTAGGTGCCTCCTACGGCGGTGATGTAGGGCGATGACGCCGGGAAGTTGGCGTCGAAGGAGCCGCACCAGAAGGTGCCCGTGTGCCCTGTGCCATCATCTCCCGAGGACTAACAGCACGACATGTCAGAGGGGGAGGGGGTCTATCACGTGCGCGAGCATCGAGAGACCAAAGGGGGAGGACGCACCGCCAAGAGGGAGAAGCCCATCAGCCCGAGCTTCTGGAACTCGGTGTTCACGCGCTGCATCGTGGCGGCATCGTACGAGCTCTCGCCGCTGCCGTAGCCTGTCCCGCCAGCCAGCCACATGAGATGGAAGGGGAAGTGGAGCAGTTGACTTACACGCGCTGTACTGGGGATTTACGCACTAACTGAGTGGACGAGGGGTGCGCCGGGTGTGGAGGAGACCTTGATGCCCCAGGCCACCAGGTCGAACGAGTCCTGGTAGAAGACCCACGTCGAGATGTTGGCGGCCACGCCCATGATGTACTCGGTGTCCAGCGACGCCTCACCCAGGTAGCCTGCACAGGAACCCCATGCGTGGGTGAGCGGCTCGCCTACAATATATCTCGGCGAGGCTGGTCAGAAGAGCACGCACCGGTGTTGGGGTGGTTGCTGCCGACGATGCGGGTCAAGTTCTGGCGCGGGAGGCCGAACTTGACCTGGAAGATGGGAATGTCCGACGGGTAGAAGTACTCCTGCTCGAACTCGGCCACGGCCTGGCCGCTGCTGGCCGAGCGGCCGACGACGTCGCCGATCCGATAAAGGCGCTTGATGATGGCCGGGGTGATGCCCACGCCGGGCTCGTCGCCCAGGTGGCCGGTTTGAGCGCGCCTGACCTGTGGAGGGAAGTCGACGAGGCCAGCAACGCCGTCGATGAAGGCAGCAAGCCGGGCGGGTATGGTGTAGCTCGAGTGCGCGGCGCGGAGGATGACCTGAGCCTGGCCCGTGAGCCCCTCTCGCGCGTAGGGCACGAGCTGCACGTTAAAGAGACGCTCGGCCGCGGCCGCGGGTAGGACGGCGAGGATGTAGTCGCCCATGGGGACCACCTCGGCCGAGACCGCGCCGCCTCGGTGAAGCCACTCGAGCACGGCCTGCATGCGAGGGCCAATAAGACGACGAAGGGAAAGCAAGAGATGAGGTGCAAACCTCGACGTGAGCAGGCGGGGGCGCGATGAGGCCCCTCAGCTCGGCGAGGGTCATAAAGTGGCCGTAGTCGTTGCTCGTCGGGTCAGAGACAGACCAGAACCGCCGCTCCAGCTCATCCAAGTTGCGCTGCTTGAGCTCGATCCTCAACTCGAACTGGCAAATGTTATCGTGAGTCTACTGGCCCTCGATACGGCAAGGGTTAGAGGCACTACCGTCTGCACAAAGCCCTGGCGTTCTGTAGGGGCAACTTGGCGCCACCCATTCCTTTCAGGCGGCACCGTACCGCGTCTAACTTCAACTTCACCACTCAAAGCCGCCACCGCAGCAGCGATCAATAGCGTCAAGATCACCACGCCAACTCTACACGAAGCGCGCTGCATCTGCACTGGATCTTACTTGTCGCCAAATAAAAAAATTAAATGCCAATTTGCTTCGCCTGTCTGCAAAAAATACAGGCTTCCTCGTCACGAGATGGTGAGGTTCTTGATGAACTCCTCGATGAGGGCCTCGTCCGTGGTGCCGGTTTCGAGCGTCCACTGCTTGACCTGGATCACCATTTTTCCGATTTGCGGGCCCTGCACGATAGAGAGACACGCAACATATCAGCCTTGCCTCGAACCATCTCCCACGCGTGAGCCGAGGGTTGGGGCCAACCTGGATGTCCGGGTGGTGCTTGCAGATGACCTTGCCAAAGTTGATGGCGAGCTTCGGGGCTTGGGGCTTGGGCTTTGCTCCGATGTGCAATCTGCCTCACGGCCGGGTGAGCTGCCCGCCCTTTTGCAAGCAAGCGGGCAAGCTTTATGGAGAAAGGGAAGAGCTTGAGCCCCGTTCGTACCGCACGTTCTGGAAGATCTTGCCCGTGAGCACGATCTTGTTGGGCACCCAAATGGGCTCGACAGCCGCCTCGTGTCCTTCTCCGCCTTCGGGATTGAGCGCCTCCTCGGTCTCCTTCGGAGCTTCCTCTCCGGTGACGCACACGGGCCGCCACGACTTGATATCGTTGCTGTCCTTGGCCCGGCCTGTTCAACGGGCGACCGCCACATGACCCGAAAGAGTAAGTCGCCTCCCGAACCACACAGAGCCAAAACGAAGGACAAGGTGGGCGCGCACCGATGGGCGAGATGGCTACGGTGACGTGCGGGATGGTGTTGAGCGTCGGAACGTCGGTCTTAACCTTGACGGCCGCCGCCTTCTCGTCCTGGTGGCACAAACATGTCAACAAATAGCGAATAAAAAGAGTATATCGATGAACACGCACCTCGCCGTAGCCGATCACCTCGAGCTCGACCTGTCGGCCGAGCGCGTACAGCTCCTTGTCGACCGACGGGAACAGGTCCTCCCGCATCTCACCCAGGCACATGGTCATGTGGTGCGCCTTCTTCGCCCAACGCTCCTGCGTTTACACAAGCGGGCCACCGGCTCAGCGCATGGCCGAAGCGACAGCGAGCGAGCCAACGATGAGAAACCGCACCTTGAGCGGGAAGGCGGCGAGAAGCTTGCGGTGGGATTCCTTGTCAAGCAGGACGCCCGTGTACTCGACGATGTCCTTGATGACGTACTCGCGCCCGTGCTTGTTCATGAGGAAGTCGATCACCTCGCGCTCCTGCTCCTCCGGCAAAAAGTGCGGAGGCATCTCGACAAAGTGGACCTCAAAGTCGATGCCCTGCTGCTGCTTCTTCTCGAGAAGGAATCGGCTGAACTCCTCGAGGTGGTTGGGGCGGTCCTCCCACATGTTGATCTTGCGGGGCTTGTACTTGGCCACCAGGCTGCTGATGAATTCCTTCTTGAACTCCATCGTCTTCATCTCCGGCGGGTCCTTCAGTCCTGTTCATTTGTGAGCCCGGTGGACGAGCTCAAGAAATAGAACAGAGCAAGCGAGGAAACACGATGCACGCACCGACAACGTCAAAGCCCAAGTTGAGGTGGTTGATGAGCGTCTGGATGTTCTCCCTGTAGGCCTCCGTGCGACCCGTCAACAGCACTACGCGCCGCGCGTCGTGTGAAAATGAATGGAAATGAAGGGCCACCATCGTTGCCATAATCAGCCACAAGAGGAGTGCGTACCGGTGATGGCCGAGTGGGACGCCATGGAATCGCGCACGCGCTTCACCAGTTGCTGGTTCCACCACTCCTCGCCGGGCGCGAGCGGCACGTACGGTGCTGAGAGCGTGATCACCTGCGCCCCTCCATGTTCAGGCGCCATCACCGAGCGCTGCGGGGACACGCTGGCAGCACGAGGGCGCGAGGTACCTCTTGGAACCAACCGAGGCCGCGATCCCTTGGGTGGCCCTTGAGCTTGCCGATGGCCTCGCTCGACCACATCCTAAAGTTGGGTTCGGGGGACCGAAAGAGGGTGCCGTCGAAGTCAAAGATGTTGAGCTCGCTCACGCCATCTTCTGGGGCTTGGGCCACACGGAAGGCAGAAGACGTCGCCTCCGTCGGCGGGTGCACGGCCGTAAACTCTTCCTTGTATTTGGTAAACCTCTCCGCAAGCATGCGAGGCGAATCAGGTGGGGTATTGCTCACTTGCGACACATCTGGGTCCTCCATTGCCTCGGGACAAGTTCTGCTTCTTTTCTATAAATCTGTTCTGCCTCTTGTGGGCGTCAAGCTTAGCTGAAGGGTCCTTCCTTGTGTTGTCGTGCCTTTATTTATTTATCTTCTGGAAAACAGAATCGGGCGTGAAAATACTGGGGAAAAACCGAGAAGGAAAACCGACATCGATTCTTGCATGGAGCTGCTCGAGGAAGATGAAAGGGATGAGATCCCCTTTGCGGGCATTCCTGATGTGATCGCCCGATACTACATCCAGTATTTTTGTTTGAGTATGTCCCTCCGGGCAATCACTGACGAACGTAAATTAATCTCTCTCACTCTCGCCCCGTGCCGTAAAAAGACGCGGATGGGGTGGAAGGTCACGACATGTACATCTACCAGCACTCAAACCACAACTGCATTGTTGGTGCGGCCGACACACATCCCATCGTGCGCGAGAAGAAGACAGTGACGCACATAAACTTCGCGCCTGACGGCCACGACTACCTGAACATGAAGATTAAAGGCAAGAACAAGAAGGTGCCGCCTCCCCTTGGCACCGTCCCTGCACTGCACACTCCGGGCTCACTCCCTCTTGTGCCTATGCACGTGACACACAGGGCGGGCCGTTCATGCAGGAGAACACAAAGCTGTGCCGAGTCACCTGCTCCGACGGGAGCATCTACACCTTCCCTGCCTGTGTGAGGGGCCACCTCATTGAGGTCAACAAGCGCCTGTGCGAGGACCTGACCCTTCTTACCCACAAGGTGCGCACAGCCTGCCTTCTCTTTCATTCACTGGACGTGCTTTGTCAGCTGACTCCTCAGTACGTGGGCAGGCGCGCAAGGACGGCTACATCGCTATCCTCAAACCACCATACAAGACGCAGTCCACTGTCTGCGATCACTTGACCCCGCTCAAGGACTTTGTGCAGAAGCGGGCAGGTTGGGACGGTGGCGCGTCTTCCTCTTCTTCTTCTTCTTCTTCCAGCACCAGCGTTGGCAGCGACGAGACTCCATCCATGGAAGTGGAAGCGGGCTCCTCAGCGCCACAGCCGCCCGTCTAGGCTCATCCCTCTTGCCAACAACAACAACAAGTTGAAGCAGCTGACAATAAATAGGTGGTTTCTATCAATAGAAGAGATCAAGATCTACAAGTGCAGGGAGCGGTGGCCCTGGTGGAGGAGAACAAAAACAGGGAACTGAAAGCAATGCCATGAGCAGACAGCAATTGAGTCCTTGGTCCAGGGAAGAGCCTTGCATGACACCAGAACAGGCACCTTGGGCCGCGTCATGTGCAGGTTGTTGTGGTCAGGCTCCTGCAGGGTGCTGTTGGCAGAGGCCATCTGGAAGTTGAAGGAGGTGAGCAGCACTGCCAGTATGCTCTTCATCTCCAGCTTGGCAAACTGGCATGGATGCTTGCCTGTTCCCCCATCTTGGTCCCCAGTCAAACCATCCAAAATGCAGCAGCTTAGCTGGAACATGATCTGTGGACCACCACATCTCACCAGGGATGAGCCACCATGTTCAAAGCCCACACAGAAAGCAGGAAAACCTCACTAAGTAAAGCTCAGTGAACAGATCCAGTTGGCCTTCAGCGCCCCATGAGTTTACACAATCATAGATGTTGCCAATGAGGTGTGGCATGGTGTTGCATGTGACAGTGACTGTGCCCTGGGCACCCGCTCATTGGCTGATTCCACGGCGATCCTTTTTGTGGAACAACACGGAAAGTGTGAATGTGACTTTTACGTGGCGCTGATTTTTCGGCGGTCACGCACAAGGCGTTCGATTCGCTGGAGTTGCTCAACGACCAGCCCGGCCACCTTGTCCTGGCTGAACCGCGACACGATGTCCGCCCGAGCGACGCGCCCTTTCCTGCATCCCCGCGAGCACATGGCGCATGAGCGAGGAAAGACATCTTGCGAAACCGAGAAAGGGTATACCGCTGGGCCTCTTCTCGGTGCGTGTAGACGTGGCGCATAAGCTGCTGCAGGTGCTGTACAGAGGGCTGCGCCCACTTGCCCGCAAACTGTGCGGCAGTGCCGGCGCTCTGGGCCTCGACCATGGCCTCGACTTGGAGTGGGTAGGCGTTGTTCTCGTTCATGAAATCAACTTGCCCTGACCAGTTGGTCGCAATAGTGGGCAGGCCCTGTGGGCAAGTGTAAACCGATCACTTTTTGATCAGCCTTCGGCTCCACAACGTTCTTGAAAGATAGCATGAGCGCATACCATGGACATCGCCTCCATGATCGGCATGCCGAAGCCTTCGCCTCGGGTGGGGAGCACGAAGGCATCCACGGCGGCGTAGAGTCGAGGCATGCTCTGCTCCGGCAGCTCCTGCACCATTTCGCGAGGGCCCAAGACGGCGCTAAGAACCAGACGCAACCCCACGCGAGCTCGGGGAGGAAAGGCGCACCTCGCACAAAAACTCTACTCGCGGCGCGGTGGTCTTGGGGGCGCTAGTTGACTTCTTCTCCGCGGCCAGCGCGGTCGCGACCTCCATCAACTTCCATTGGAATGTGCTCTTGTCCCGGCCCATTGCCCCGGGCATGTATGTTTGAATGTAAAGCGTCGTGTTGTCCTATGATCACGGTCGCGCGTGCGGGAGACGTCAGTCGCCACATTAACGGGTCCCATCCCCACCCGCAGCGGTAGGTACCTCAGCCTTGAACTCGCGGAGGTAGGCTTCCAGGAGGACATCCCACCCCTTGCGGTGCTCCCACTTGAACACGGAGAGGAAGTTGAATGCGCCCTTGTTGGGCAGCGCCAGTGGGAGGAGCGCAGGCGCCTTCATGGACGCCGCAGCCGGTGCTGCGGCCGGCAGAGACTGGAACGGAAGCGGAGAGTAGAACTGAGTATCGATCGGGATCGGCAGCACAAACAGCTTCTCTCGCGGCACTCCGCCTGAGGTGAAGACCTCAACGAGGAACGAAGACGGCAACCAGATCTCATCCACTCTGCCCGCACATTGTCGCGAGTGAGAGTCTGACACACAAAAAGTGGCCTGCAGCTCAGCAGGAAGGAGCTCTGGCCTACCGCTTGGCATTCTCAGCCCAGCTCGCAGGCATGGCTGTTGTCTCGATCATCGACCTGGGGGACGGCGCGAAATATGTCAGGCTCTTGACCTACGCAAAGGCTGCAGAGACATACCGTCCGATGATGTAGTCGGGTCGTTTGTTGACGGTGGCCGAGCCCTTGTAGGGGAATGTGGGATAGGACACCGGTGGCTTGTGGCTCAGCCACACCTGCACACTGTCGTTGGCCCACCGCGATGGCGGCACCCTCGAGTCGTCCAGGCGCGACCGCATCCGGCGGAGCCCCTGCACGACGTTGCGGGGCAGACCCTTACAGAACGAATTCTGATCTGTTTGGCCACCAGGCCCGCGATCGTCGTCAGCCCTGGCACTGGTTACTTGTGGCGCTCGAGGAGGGGCAAGCACCAGCAACGATGGCCACCTTGCTTAGCAGCGGCTCTAATGCTGTGGCGAAGCGCACGGCCTCCAGCCCCCAGCCCGTGCAGCCTGCTCCTCGGCCAAGAGAAAAGCGGCTGGTCAGCCCAAAGGCGGCGAAGCGGTCAACGGCGAGGAAGGATCAGTTACCGCCGTAGGAGTCCCAGACGAGCTCGACCTCCGACTGCCGCCTGGCGTCGACCGTACGCATCAGCTCGCCGTGCCATTGCTGCTCAAAGGCCAGCTCGGTGAGCAGAAGGGAGTGCGGGAACAGCGGCATGGAGTTGTCCTCGTCGCCTGATGTGGTCGTCGCCCATCTGTAGTTGAACGCAGGCGAGGGTGACGCAGCGGCCGGTTTGGCGAGCAGCGTGGAGGAGCAGATTCCGTGGTCCTCGCGGGCCGTGTCATCCTCCGCATTCCACTTTGCTGTAGATAGAAACGAACAAGATCGTTAAGCCCTCACCATGACCCCTCGGTGCAAGCACGGGTCATGGGCGTACCGCCGGGCTTGTTGAGCACCACCGCCCGCTGCGTGGGCAGATAGAAGCTGCGGCGGCCGCTGTCTCGTCTCAATCGCAGGCTGAAGTCGAGGACTTGCAGGAAGGGCGTTTGGAGTTCGATGGCCTCGCGGCCCGCCGCGCGGAACCCACCGACGTCGTGAAAGGTGCGCCTATCGGTGATGAAGCACAGAGACGAGGGTGCGGTGATCTCGATGGGCTCGTTGAGCCGTCCATCGACGTCGGCCACACCCTCGAGCCGTCGATAGGGGAAGACGACGTCAACCAGGTCCGGATCGGCCGACGTCTGGGCTGCACCGGGCGAGGTAAGCCCGAGGATCTTGCCAGTCGCGCTGTTCGACGGTTGGGGTGTTGACATAGCCATCAGCAGCGCGCGTAGCTCTTCCGTGCCCTTCGTGGCGATGACAGACTTCCACTCTTCCATCGTCCTGGTATCGACGGGCCGCTTGCTGCGCTTCAGGGTCTGGGCTCCCGGCGCCGCCACCGGTGTCACAACAGCAGGGCTTCCACTCGCAATGGGCGGCTGCAGTTCTCGCCGCGACAAGGCAACGTCGTAGCCAGCGCTGTGGATCCTCCCAGTCGAAGGACCGTCAAGGATCTTGCAGCCGACCAGACCAGGGCGGGCGCCCTTGGTGGACCTTGTGGCAGACTGCAATGTGGTGGATCCGAGCGCTTGCAGCTGCTCCTCGAACCAGCCCTCCTCGAAGTAGGTTTCAGCGGACAGGAAGAAGAGCCACTGGCCACTGTGATGTAGAAGGGGCGCGACTCGTTAAGCACAACACAAGGGCGGTGGGAAGGAGTAGTGAAGGTGGCGAACCGTGCTCGGGCGGCACCCAGGTTGCATGCGGCACCAAACGAGTCACCCCCAGACTGACGCACGCAATGAAAATCAGGAAAAAAAGCCAGCACAAAAATAACAAAGAAGAAGAGCCAACCGCAAAACAGGCCTGAGTCGTGTCGGGGCGTGAGGTGTTGGAGAGGACGAGAAGTCGCAAGTAGGTTTCATCACGCACGCGCAAGTCGTACTGGAAGTCCTTGATCATACGCTTCAGGTGATAAAGGGCCCACTGTTGCGTGAGGCCCAGAGACGGGTAGGGCGTGGTGTGCTCCGATGTGCTGATGGGGAGTCGGGACGGGTCCACCACCAGCAGCACTTCTACAGGCCTGATGCCGGGTGATGCTTGCACGACGGGAGAGGAGAGAGATGATGGAGAGTGGCCTGCAGAAGAGCCGCTGGGTGCGATGGCAGAGGCAGGAGCCGAGAAAGCAGGGGATGGGCGAGGGTAGGTGGCGTTGAGGAAGGAGAAAAGGCGGCCCAGGTTAGCCGTGATGTTGGCGTTGAGGGAGAGGACGGGGACGATAACTGACACCTGATAGTACTCGACTCGCGGTGGCCCACGGCTCGGCAGAGGCGAAGGAGAAGGCTGCACCGTCTTGTTCAGGGAACACGACTCAGCGGCCGCGGTCGCTGTGGGCAGAGATGAGGAGACGGGGGATGAATTGGACAAAATTGGTGTGGCCGGTGATTGCTCTGAGGATGGAAGAGGAGAGGTGGAAGGAGGCGCTGCCGCTCGCACAGCAGTGTCTGCGTTCGCGGGGCGATGGCGCGGAGAACCCACAGTGGTGGGGGGATCAAGTGGCGCCGGAAGGAGAAAATAGAGGAGGCCCGTCATTGCAAGAAAGAGTCCCACCAAAGACAAAACTCGCGCGTACACCTTCACCACCTGCATGACCTTGTGTTGCGCCATGGCTGAACCGGCGCAAGTGCTCTCCCACCACTCTCTAGGTTGTGCGCCGTGCCTGCAATTTTTAATGACTGTTTGCGACTTTCGCTGCCCTTTTCTTTGATAAGAAAAAATATAAAATATTCATTTACCCTCATCTGCAGCAGTGACAGCTTCTCCCTGCAGAGCGGTGGGCCAGTGACCTTTGGGGAGGACCCAGGCACACCGGGCATGTTGTTGGCAAGCGTTGACAAGGGCTCGGCACAGTGGCCTGGTGAAATCCTCAGCCTTTTCGTCGTGTTTGACAGACCTCCGCGGAGGGCTTTGACAGCCTGCCACACGCTACGACCAGGCCATGGCCTGGAGCCAAACGAACATAAGTGCAAGAAAAAGATCAGCTTAGAACGTGTTCCGCCTCCAGAACCGGTTCATCTCGTTCGGATCGAGTGTGGTTGAGGATGAGCGTGCACACTTCTTTTCGCTTTCGTTTGGTGATGTTCCTTTTCTTGGTGAGCGGCCTTGCCGGGCAGGCATCCGGCACTACACCTATCGACGCGCCTCAGTCTTCACCTCTGCCCTTGGAGGGTCAGTGCATGAAGGCAAACGGGCACTCGGTGGCCGACTACCTCTACCGTGATCACGATAATTATCGGTATGTACCTTCGTGGTGCTGCTCGCGGCGTGGCCATCTGCGGAAGCCGCCTTTTGGCCCCTTGCAACAACGACAACCCTTGTCGTTGAACTGGTCTCAGGAGCGTTGTGACCGCTGCTCATTGCGTTTTGGGGACCACGACAGAACGCTATCGCGAGCACTGTACCCGACCGAAGGTCAGCACTCGTTGATAGTGTGGGTGAACATCGAATGGAGCAACGGTACCACTAGTCTGGCCGGCGTACGCGATTCGTGGGGATGGAGCACATCATGCCTCTACGTGGTGCTCCCTCTGGAGCTCTTCCCGCTGCTCTCCATTTGGGTCTTCAACCCGCAGCAGCGGATGAAAGAGGCCACAGTCGTGCTCCCGCCCTTTTGCTCTAACGTCACCGCCGATCAGGCCAACTCGGCGCTCTACCTCAGCATCAAGCAAGTACGCTTGCTGGTTGCTTGCACGTTGGAGCCTTCAGTTTCCTAAGTGTGGCGTCTGGACCGCAGATGGAGGCTTACGTCCGCAACCGTGACGACCCCGACCCGACCCTCAGCATGGCACAGTGCGTAGTGGCCCTAGACCACAGCGGGAGCCTCGCGCCGTTCGAGAGCGACGATGTGGGGCTCGAACAGGTGAGTCCAGTTGCCGGATTTTGTTGTTTTTATCAATTTTTTGATTCTAACAGACGTGGGTGCAGGCCTACTTCCTCTTCTACCTGAACCTGGTCGGGCTGAGTTTGCTCGTGTTGGCTCTGCTCTTCCTCGGTATTCAGTACGTAGTGGACTGGGTCAACGTCGATCAGTTCGAGGGCAGCGACAACGACCTGGATGCGAATGCCATCACAGGCGTGAGCTACCAAGACCATGACGACGGTCGCTACGGCATGCGTCATCCCCAGTTCACGCCGGCCGTAGCCGTAGATGGGCGGGGTCGACCCGTAGCGGCCACAGATCCGCTCTCCTACGGGAGCGTCGACAACCTGTACGTCAACGAGGATGGTCATGTGGTGCACCACGTCAATGCGCTGGACGAGGACGAGAGTGACGATGATCAAGATGAGGGCTACGATGTTGAGGAGGCCGACAGCGCGGCCAATCAGCGTGGACAAATGGGCCAGGTTCAGCGCAGCAATGACAACCTCTACAGCCACGAGACCGGGCCGACGACCGCAGCTGCGGCCGCGCGAAGGAACTCGAGGCATCGTCTCCACGAGGGCGAGGTGGCCCAAATTAAGGACGGCCTACAGCGATGCCGAGCTCGTGTTGTGCGCCTACGAAGCGAGCTGGGCACGCTTGAGGACGACCTCGCCCTGGGCACACCGGCAGCCTCGCGCCGCGCGGCTGACCGCATCAAGATCGCCAATGGAGAGGCGCGCATGATCGAACAGGAGATTATGTTGAGCGAGGCTGAGGCACATCTCCTTCAGGATGCAGGCGTATGCTCCCTGTTCAAAGGCACGCGCTCAATCCTTCACTCGCCAGCCACGTCTCTTGTTGCTGACTTGCTCTTCTCCCATTTTACTTCTTGGCATGCAGTCAAGGAGATAAAGTACGACTTCCTCATGATGAAGCGCGAGATGCTGGACCTCAAGAAGCGGCTGTGGGAGGCTGAAAAGGCGGCCTGGACTGCCGAAGCTGAACACCGGCGGCGCAAGCAGCGAAGCGCCGTGTGGGAGAACTACCTCAAGGCCCTCGTCGCGTCGCCCCTCCTGTGCGACCTCCTGTGCGCCGGCTTCATGGCCTTCCTCATCAAATTTTACATCTCCACGCTGGGCATCTTTCCCTCGGCCGCCGTTATACCTCTGCTCGCGGTCAACCTTGTCTGCTTCACGCCGTGGTTCATCGACTTCGTCCTCCACCGACTGGGCTCGCTCGCCTTCCTTCTCTGTTGCTCCTGCTTCCTTCTCTGCGACCGCCGCCGTCCATCCTCCGAGGCGGCATCGACCATTATCTCTTCTCGAGTACTTTGTCCCTCCTCCTTACCTGATTGCTTGTTTATGGTCACCCTGTATTGCTTCAGCTAACGATGATCATGGCTGGCAGGGCGACGAGGACGCGCTTGAGAATGAGAGCTGTCGGCCTAAAGCCAACGTGTGGGTGCTTTTGCCGGTCTTCGTGGTCTTCGTCGTCCATTTTGCGTTCTTCCTGACGTGGATCGTCCTGGCGACTATGTTCGACTTTGCCTATTCGCTTGAGATCATCTGCATCCTGGCGGTCGTGCTCTTCCATCTCTTCATGGCCATTAAACTCGTGCTCAAGGTCGTGAGACGCGCCAGAGGTACGCTCTTCTCTACCACGACAGCTTCTTCTCGAACACTCAACCCCCGTGGTCGTCCTTCTCTCAGACGATGAGCTTGAGAGGCGACGAAGCGTGAGGGCCCGCACACGAGAGCACACGGACTACTATGATGAGGTGATCTTTGACACGCATGACAAAGACGAGGCGCGTGCCGCGGAAGCCGCAGAGGAGGATGACCAGCGATACCGATGCGCTCGCACGTTCGGGTGGTGCCCGAACCCGGTGCGATCGTGCCTGGGTGGCTGGGTGTGGTTCCTTCTGATGATGCTTTCCCTGCTAGCAAGCCTCGTCGTCTTCCTTCTCTGGCTGCACACGGGCTACCACACCTTCGCGCGGCAGCAGACGGCCGGGCTGCAGCTGCTGTTGGCCTTGGTCACGCTGATGGTCCTGCTGCTGGAGCGTCAGATCATCAACCTCGACATGAGCCGCCGCGGTTACGTCCGCAGCTTCCCTCGCCTGGTGCGCCGTCTCCTCACGAGAGAGCGGTAAAGCGAGTCTGTTTTTCATAAACGCTTTCTCTTGGAAGAGCCCGCCATCGACCGAATTGCCTCAAAACGAAACGTCGCACAAGGACAGAGTTGCACAGCTACGCTGGCCCTCTTTCCTTTGGTCGACAGAAATAAATGACTGAAAATAAATGAGAAATAGAGCACCAAACGGCTTCATCTCCTTGTGATCAAGAGGAGAGGCTTCGTGGGGCCGCCTCCATACGCGCCTTTGGAGAATGAAGGTGTCTGGACAAAAGAAATTGAGTGATGCGGACGCGGAAAAGGCCGACAAGAAGGCACGAGCGAAGCCAGCCCAGGGGGCGATGGAGGACAAGGAGACATGCGGCGACTACGTAAGCTCCTCCATCTCCCATTCTTCCAAATGCAGACGATCATCTAATTTCAATGTCGTTTTCTCCTTGGTTCTAGTTGTTGATGGATGTAATTGGAAGAGGCGCATTCGGTGTTGTGTTTCGCGCTGTCCACCGACATCGAGGAAATTGGGTCGCCATTAAGAACGTTCGTCTCAACAAGAAGAAAAAGAGCCAGCTCCACTCACTCATGGTACCGACTACGCACCGCCTGCGATGTTGCAGAATTTGTTGGTGATGCTCACCGCCTGCCGCAGATGGAAATCGATCTTTTGAAAATGTTGCAACATCGCAACATCGTGCACTACATTGATCACGTCTGCACCGACCTGCAACTAAGCATCATCATGGAGTACGGCCTACTCCCCTAGCACTTTCTTCTCTCCTTTACTAGTTTGCCAGCTTCAACTCACCGCATTGCCTTGCAGGTACGTCGAGAATGGCAGCTTGGAGTCCCTCTTGCGCAAGCATGGCCGCTTTCCCGAATCGGTGCCTCTCTACTTCATGCCTTCCCGGCTCGCACTGGCGTTTTTGCTGACCGCGCTGCGCGCTTTTCGTTGCTCTGTGCAGCTCGTCGCTGCCTACATGGCACAAGTGGTGGAGGGTCTGGCCTTCTTGCACGACCAGTGCGTCATTCATCGAGACATCAAAGGAGCCAACATTCTCATCACCACCGCTGGTACATGTGGCTGCCTGTCTCCGCGCGAGTTGTATTTTAATCACAACCTTCACGCTTGCCTCTTGTTCGTTTTCGTGCTCACCATCTGCCTGCAGGTCATGCCAAGTTGGCCGATTTCGGTGTCAGCACCAAGCTGAGCGACATTTCCAATCCCGAGGACAGCTTTGCCGGCACGCCCTATTGGAGTACGAGCTTCTTTTCATACATCCGTTTCTTTCTTACATCCATGAATAGTAACCTCTTCCTTCTCCACTAGTGGCACCTGAGATTATTACAATGGCTGGCGCCACCACCGCTTGCGACATCTGGTCCGTAGGCTGCACCATCATTGAGTTGTGTACGTGACCTCAGCTGCTTTTTCCCATGTTTAAGTCTTTTGTTCTTGCTGATGCGCCTATTCTCGTCGTGCACAGTGACCGGTACTCCACCATACGGCAATCTACCAGCAGCTGCTTCTCTCTACCGCATTGTACAGGACGATCACCCGCCTCTGCCCGAGGGCATTACACCGGTACTTTCCTGTGCTCGTCCTCGACTTGGAGAATCTGCACTTGATTTACCCTTACTCTTTGTCGCGAAGGCACTGCACGAACTGTTGCTGCTCTGCTTCCAGAAGGATGTTGACCGACGAATCACAGCCGACAAGCTGCTCAAGCACCCATGGATTGGCGCTGCCAAGCAACGACAGGAGACCACAGCCCTCTCCGACGTACGGCACCTCGTGTCCAATACCGCAGGCCTCTTCGGCTTATCTGGATGGGATGGCCTGGTGGTGGTGACCAGGTGGAGAGCAAGATCGCGGAACATCATACGAAGCTCGACACAGCGACGGCCATGGCCGCCACCCGACCACTGTCGCCCAAACGAAAAGAGGAGCCAGACCTGGGCGCCGATAAGCGGAAAGGAGGCAAGAAAGAGGCCAAGAAGGAGGACAAGACCCCTTCCAAGAAGAAGAACGGCGCGGTGCGCGCCAGCCAGAAAGACATCAAGGTCAAGCCCAAAGTGCTCAACTACAAGGAAGACAGTGATGAGGAGATCAATTGGGGCGACAGCGACGACGAGGGTTCCGCCTACCCCACCTTTGAGAAGAAGCCCTCCCCCGTCAAGAGTGCGCATTTAAACTTCAAAACTCTGCGGCTTTCCTCTTGTGCGTTCTCATCGCCTTACTCGCTTCCGCCACAGACACGGGTACCGTACAATCGATTTCGGACCTTAAGAACGCCGCAGCTGGAGTTGCGACCATGAAGGACGGAAACGATGAGGAAGACGAGGACAGCTGGTACTCGGACGACGACGACCAGCACGCGACGGTGAAGCAAGTGCCGCAGCCCGCCACTCCGACGCCCAAGAAGAACAAGACCTCGTCCTCGTCTTCCGACGAGGGTGGGTGGTACAGCGATGAGGAAGATGCCCCGGCTACAGTGACCAAGCGCGACCTCAAGCAGCTGCCACCCGTCCAAACGCCCAGCCCGGTCAAGCCCAAGTTTGCTGCCGGCAAGCCCTCCGTCGCCTCTCCTCTGCGCAAGGCCGCCACGAAGAAGCTGCTGAGCAGCGGCGGAAGCGTCAGCGGAAGCGATGGTGAAGCCGAGTTCGTCGAAGGCAGCAGCACTGTCAAGGTGCGCGTGAGCCCGCAAGGCGCTGCTAGTGTTTTGAATTCAAGAACTCAGATTCGCGCTGCTGACTTTGCAGGTGCGCAATCTGTCCCCAAAGACGAAGTCCGTGCCAAAGCTCAAGACGCCGATCGATTCCGTTAGCTCTGTCAGTTCTATCGCCTCAGTGGACTGTGCGTTTGCCTCTTCCGCTGTGTGTGGTTCTCTAGGTTGATCTCGTGAGGCTCACGCTTCATCATTGCAGCGGACGATTTCATCATTGAGGACAGCGACAGCGAGGATCGAGGCGGCTCGGACGACGAGGTGGAGCGAACAGGCCTTTCTGTTATCCTCCGAAAGAACAAACTCGAGCACTGGGGCGAAGAGGAAGAGGAGAACGACTTTCTTGACGGCCTTGAGAGTACGTCTCTTCCCCCCCCCCATTCGCCTTTCCAATTGGATTGTGCGGCCTAGCTTTACTGGTTCTCATTCTCGTTCCCGAACCACAGTGGAGGACAGTGTTGACCTGCAGCTCCGAGAGCGGTCGGCCGAGGATGAGACGGAGGACGTTGAGGAGGTGGATCCCTTTGAGCAGATCATGTGCTATGGCACCGGTAAGCTACTGCATCACTCTTACTTGGCCGTACTTTGTCCTCTTATTTCTTCCATGCTCACACCATTCTCTCTCTTCCTGTTCAGACGATACCGACGCCATGCTCCAGCTGCAAAAGCTCGAGCAGGTCAAAATGGAGGTTCAGTCGTGGATCTCCAAAGTCAACCCCAGCGAGCCTGATGTACGTGTTCAACCGGCTCGTGTGTGTGTACTCGTTACTCAAGGACATGACTAAAAACTTCCTCCACCAGGCGTCGATCCTCAACGCCTGCAACAAGCTGATCGCGTTGCTTCGCGAGCAGCCCGACTTGAAGCAGCATGTGATCAACAATGCCACCATCATCCAGACCGTCAATCTGCTCGAGACCTGCGAGCAGAAGAGGGACGTCCTTCTGGCTGTCCTGCAGCTCGTTAATGAGGTTCGCATCCCATTCCCGTCTCTTTGGTACAAGCCTCAGACCATTCACCGTCACTCGCTCTGTTGGATACACAGATGCTGCGCAACAACGTGGACAAGCGAAAGAACACGATCCAGACCAACTTCTGCCTTCTGGGTGGCATCCCCGCGGTGACGAGGTATGCCTCGCCGCACTACCCCAAGCCCCTCCGCCTTGAGACGGCCAACTTCATCAACCAGGTAACGTTCTATCCTCATCTCCCAATTCATTGATCCGTCTTCAACGCGCTCGAGCAAAACACTCACCGTTGGCTTTCCCGCCGGTGCAGATGAGCGGCTGCAACCCGCTGGTGCTGCACATGTTCATCGCTTGCGGCGGTCTGTCTGTGTTGACGACACTGCTGGAGACCAATTACAACGCCTTCAAGACCCTCATCCAGGCTACCATCAATTCCATTTGGAACATTTTTCACATTCAGGTTCGCTCCTCCCTTCGCTCTGCTGACTGGCAATCTCTTACCGGCTGCCCCGCGACATTGACAGATCCTGCCCAAGAACGACTTTTGCCACCTGTTCAGCAAGTGTGGCCTCATGGACCGACTGGCGACGGCGCTCGGCCACTTTTACTACGATTCGCAGGCGACCGAGTATCTGCGGAAGACATGCGACATCATGTTCTACTTCTCGCAGGCCTCACTCGACTCGGCTGTGCAGAAGAGCATGTGCACGACGCCTGTCCTAGCCCGTACGCGCCTCCTTATCCCTCCTCCCCCACAACCCGGTGATTTACCGTTGGCCCTTGCGCGCAGGGATCAAGGCCGTGCTGGACGGTGAAATCAAGCCTGAATACCACATCCTCTGGCTCCTTCACACCGTACGGCGTTCCGCCCACCGATTTCCTGGGAGCCTCGCAGTGTGGAATGGGAGACAAACACTAACATGAACCGCTGCGCGGTTGCGCATCTCCCCAACCGGCAGGTGAGGAACCTGTCGATGCACATCAATGCCCGGTCAGCCCTGGAGGCGGCCGGGTTCATTCCCGTGCTCGTGCGTTTCCTCAGGCGGACGGAGGAGTTCTCCGAAGAGGAGAAGGGCAACGTGACCAAATACGTCGACGAGCGCGAGAACGTTACCCTCACCGTACCGCCCCCTCCCTCCTTTTCTCTCCTATCCCCTCTTTGGTAGTCACTTGCCTCTATCTTCGCTTACGCGCTTCGATGTGTGCAGAAAATTCACAACCAAGTGCTGAACACGATGCTCAACATCTGCAACATGGACTACGGCAACAACGAAAAGGTGGCTCTCGCAGGCATCTTGCCGTCGCTCATGTGGTTCATCGAGGAGGGCAGCGTGCACTTCCTCAAGGAGCTCTCCCTCAAGCTCTTCCTCGCCATGCCCCACTCTTCCGGTACGCCAGCTTCTTTCCCCTCGCCCTGCCTCCTGATCTGCTGGCCGAGAGTCTCATAGAGAGATCCGGGCAGGGCGCGTGCGGGAGCTGCTGTGGGACTGCGATGCCTTCCCTGTGTACATGCGGCTGCTGCAGGACGGATCCTGGTATGTCGACGTCCTGCAGTGCCTCCTCAAGTGGCGGCGCCTGGACTCGGCGCGGATGGACGCCGAGATGGTCAAGAGCGTCGAGTACCTCGTCGACGTCTTCTGCTTCTGCGGCAAGCCCGGCTTCCAAAAGGCTCTCGAGCCGCTCCTCGACATCGTCCAGGTGCGTTTTCTATATATCCTCTCCTACTCCATCATCCTTTACTAACGCACACGTATATGTGGAACATGACCTGCAGGAGTCGGTGGCGGTGAACGTGGCGATGCGCGAGGGCGGCGTGATACCGAAGATCCTGGTGGGGCTCACGCGCGAGGAGAAGAACCCGCACGCGCAGTGCACGCTCCTCAAAATTTTGCTCGCCCTCCTGGAGGCCGCCCCGAAGGACGCTGTCGGGACCATCGTCCACGAACACCAGCTGGTGCCCGTCATCCGGCAGATCCACGCCACCACCACGAAACTCCTTGTAAAGAACATCGCCCAGCGGCTCTTGGCCATGAAGGCCTTCCAGTAGAGGTCCGCCTGCGCCGTAAGGCGACAACACACAACACACCACCCCCAATCCCCCTCCTTGTGTCATCATCATCCCTCTACATCACCAAAAGAAAAAAGGAATCCTGAGCCCTTGTGTTTATGTCCTCCCGCCTTCTTTTCTCTTCTTGTTGGCCGAGTTGAGAGGACGTCCCTCCAATGGGCGGTTGATGAGAGAGACGGTCAACGCACTTCCGCGGTACCTCGGTCGCACCTTGAACGGTCAAGCAACGGCAACAGTTCCTGAAGTCCGCTGACAGGGGAAGTGGAAGCTGTTGGGCAAGGAGCACTTTCGTTATCCCTAGCTATCGGGCGGGTTAGCACACTTGTTCAACCCGACCGCAACAAACGGAACCGATCTGATCCTTGGTTGCCAACCAAAGAATCGAGTGCACCTTTTATCTCACAGCAGAAGATGAAGGCTCCTCTACGTTTCGATGAATCAGACGTGGCCGTAGTGGCCAAGGGCGCATTGTGTATGATTGGATGCGGGCCGCGCACCAACGAGGCTGCCATCTTTCACGCGCTGCGCAAGTTGGCGAACGGCACCAACAAGAAGATGCACGATGACCACGCCTTCACTAAATTTATTGCCGATGCATCGTCTTCGCCATTTCGCCGTGTGGCCGTGGTGCGCGATCTGTTCGATCGTGACGACGTTCTGCGGCCGCATCTGGGCAGCATTCTGAAGGTCGTTCACGAGGACGAGGATGACCCTACGTCGGTCGCATTCGTGGTGGCCCGTTCCGTGGCCGGCCGCGACTCCCTCCGCCGCCGCCTCGTGAACGAGTACGTGCTCATACAAGAAGAAGAAGAAGAGAGCAGCCATCAACAAAAGCAGCAACGATCGGTCTACCGCCTCGCTCGGGCCGGGGTGGAACTGGTCGACTACCTCCAGCACTGCCTTCATTACCCTGTGCTCCTGGCCGATGACAACGAGCTCGTCACGCCGCGCTCGTGGGTCGACGCCATCGCCGCGGCCAGCGTGGCGGGCAAGGCCAAGGAGGCGATGGAGACCCGCCCGCGACTCGCCACGGGGCGCGTGTGGGAGACGAGCCGCGCGGCGGCCGCGTCGCGCACGACCAACACCATCCTCATGGTGGCCCCCGTCGGCTTCCAGCTCAATGAGGAGACCGCGCAGGACAACCACTTCATGCACCGCCCGGCCGGTGATAACGCTGGACAGGCCGCCCTCAACACCGAGCGCCAGGCGCTTCTCGAGTTCTCGGCGCTGCACCGGGCGCTGAGCTCAGCCGGCGTCAACATCGTCCTCCACGCCGCCGAGCGACACCATAACACGTACGTCCGTGTGTGTGTGTGTGTGTGCATACATGGCTGGATGACTAGGTCGCTGACCAACATTCCATCGTCGGCTGCAGGCCCGACGCGGTGTTCCCCAACAACTGGTTCTCCACGCACCCGGCGGCAGAGACCGGCGGTCCGTCCACGCTCGTGTTCTACCCGATGAAGACTGCCTCGCGCAGGTGCGTGTCCAAGCCCTCCGCCCCTCCTCTAAAGGTACTGTTGGAGGAGAAGGAGGGTAGCTCAAATACCGCCAAACGCTCAGGGCCGAGCGGCGGCAGACCATCGTGGAGGAGCTGCAGGCCGTCTACGAGCGGGAGGTGAGCTTTGAGCACTGGGAGAACGCCGATCCGCCTCGCTTCCTTGAGAGCACAGGTACCAATACCTTCAGCCCCTATGTGCTCTGTTTTTATAGAGGGGAAGACCGCTGACGGCTTCCTTTCTCTCCCATCCCATCCAAGGGGTGCTCATCCTGGATCGCGTGCGGAAGGTGGCCTACGCCGCCCTGTCCCAGCGCTGCTCCAAGCGTGTGGCCTTGCAGTGGGCCAAGCGTATGGGGTACACGATGTGCTTCTTCCATGCCAGCGACGCCCAGGGCCAGCCCATCTACCACACAAACGTGATGATGGCGGTGGGTTCGTCGGTCGCCGTCGTGTGCCTCGAGTCGGTGGCCGACCCCGAGGAGCGAGAAGGCCTCCGACGCACGGTACGCCACTGTCTCTTAGCTTCTCTCTTTTTGTGATCACTACGTGCATGCGAGTAACGCTCGGCGCCTGTAGTTGAGCGTGTCCCACGAGGTCGTCGAGATTACCCGAGCACAGGTGAACGAGTTCTGCGGCAATGTGCTCGAAGTCCAGGGCGCCGGCGGCAAGCGAGTGCTCGCCATGTCCTCTCGCGCATTTGCAGCCTTCACCGACGCCCAGAAGGAGGTACTGCGACCTGCACCTATGCCCCCCTGCGCTGGTCAAGCGCGTGAAGCAAAAAAACACACCAACACGCTTCCTTCCCTGTGCAGGTCCTGCGGCGACACACGGATGAGGTGGTGCATGCCCCTATCCCCACCATCGAGACGGTCGGTGGGGGCGGTGTTCGTTGCATGATGGCTGAGCTCTTCTGAGCAGCAGCAAATTGTTCGCGGAAAACAAACTTGTGCCATAATAAGGGCGGAGAATGCAAGGGCGAGGCTGTTTTGGGCTGCGCATCCCCGTTATTGTCGGGGCAGGTGACGCTCTGCACACACAATTCCCCCATCTCAGTCGAAAGGATATGGGGATCGTGTGCAGTAACTTGACAACCTGTTCTTTTTGCCACGTCATGACCCTGACACGGCATGATGAAGAACGTGGCACTTGAACAAAGGCCATCACTTTTGGAACAAACTACTTTTTGCTCAGCATTTAAGTGGCAGAATTTTTCAACAGTACCACGGGCCTACACACACATGAAACTGAATGTGAGTGGAAACTCTTCTAATAAAACAACTGGTGACTTCTTCACCAAACATAAATAAACATTTGTAGTATCTTTTAACGAGGCTCCAGCAATGGCAGTGATCGCAAAAGCAGAGCTAGGCCAGTGGAGCAGCACTACCAGGAAATGGCTTCTTGCCACTGAAGATGCTGCAAAGCATCCATAATAATCCTCGGTAGCTTAGTTGGTAGAGCGCACGGCTGTTAACCGTGAGGTCGCAGGTTCGAACCCTGCCCGGGGAGTTTCTTTTGTTTCGGCGTGCACCATGGGTACCCCAAATGCAAGGTTGAAATTTTTTTTAAGGTGTATGCAATTCTCTGGCTCACATGGTAGTGGGGGCCTTGAGGAAGGCCTCTGGTGGAAGAAGGCCCTTGCCCTAGCATGGAGAAGCCACCATTAGCCCGTCCTTCGTGGCCGGCAGCATGAAGGAAGTGTACCTTTAGCTCGTAGAAGTTGGTGAGGGCCTTGTTAAAGTCCCAGCCGTTTCGTTCGAGACATGTCTTGGCCATCTCGGGCGTCAGCTCCGTCACAAACACAAGCTTTTGCACCGGATCCTGTTCGGGGCCCGCAACCACCCATCAGCGTCTCTTCAAAAATGCGAGACAGAGCAAAAGGTTTGACGTGGGTACCTCAGTCGTCGCGCCGAACGGGGAAGAGGTTGACGAGGGCGAGCCAAAAGAGAGAGATGGGGGCGGGGTGGTCATGCTCGGGCCTGGGCTTCCGATCGACGGCGACTTAGCTGCGACGTCGCCCGCAGCGGGCTGGATGTAGTTGCGGACGTGAAGCATGTCGTTCATGACCACCACGGACATTCCAAACTGCTGCGCCCGCGATCCGGGCGGCGCCGGCGTGACCAAAAAGCTTCGGTCAAACGACCTATTTACGCCCGTTTCGACTGCACGTGCGCGTTACAAGTCATGTATGAGTGAGGGTGCCTGTGCCTGTGCGTGTGTGTGCTTGGCGCACCTTCCCAGAAGTGGCCGTGAACGTTGACGGCCATGAGCGGGAGGGCTCCGACAGAGGGCAGCATGTAGGCATCTACGGTGAAGTGCTCCAGCTGGTGGTGCGACGTCGGAAGCTTGGACAGGAGGTGCACAATGTTCACTCGTCCCGTCTGCAGCAGCTCCGCCCGCCGTTCCGTCTCCTCCACCTGTCGAGCACACAAGCGCCGACCAGTGAGCATTTGGCAAGTCGCAGCGGGCGTGAGGCACCAGAGAAAGCGGAGTGGCAGCCACCTTAAGGAGGTTGCGGCTGGCGTGAAGGTACTCGGCAAGGCTCTTCTGCTTCTCCTTCTCGCCTGCGCGCTCGAGGGCGCCCACAGTGAGCGAGAAGAAGCTCTGGTCAGTGTAGACCTCAAGCAGGCCCTGCCGGTTCTTGTCGTACAGCTCGTAGAACCTGTGCACAGGCACCATCGTCAGCCCTTCCCCTTCCCTCCTCCCCAGTGATGATGGGCGGGTTAGGACGGCGTACTTGCGCAAGAAGTCGGCGGCGACGGCCGGTCGCTGCGGCGAGTCAAAGTAGGACGGCTGCGACGGAGGCAGCACGCTTTGCAGGACGTAGCTCGGGATGTCAAAGGAGATGACCGGCTGCAGCTTGACCCGGTCCAAGTACTTGAGCGCCGGGAAGCGCCGCGTCACTTGGCTGTTGCCAACACCACGTTGTGCGCATACAACAGCGTCGCGATCGTTAACACCACCATTTCACTTCACGATCATGACCATGCTCACCTTCTGTAGGAGGCCTCGTCGAGTTCGGCTGAGATGGGGTTGCCCGCGAGGACGAGCTCGCGCAGCTTGACCTGCTTGAGGTGGTCCAGCTGCTTAAAGTCTGAAATGTTGTTCTCCTGCAGATTGTACAATCACAAGTCAACACACCCGATGACTCTTGAATCGGACACCGTGTGGGAAGGTCCCAAAGCACCTCGAGGCTAAGGTTGACGAGAGCGGAGAAGTGGTTTGGGATGTCCTTGAAGGCCGTCAGATTGTAGATGCGGTTGCCCGACAGGTTGATCGTCGACACCTGGTCCGGCCCAGCCCAAACAACAAACATTGCAACACAAGTTGAGCAGCCGATCGCAGGCCAAAAGGCTGGGGAGGGAGGGAGGGGGCGCACGGTGGGGCACTTCTGGGCGATGACGGCCCACAGGTTGCGCATGGTTGACAGGTTGTTGAAGTCCAGCTTAAAGCCATTGAACTCCATGCCCTGCAGCTTGGACAGGTTGAGGTAATGCGCCTGCGCGTTGAAGCGCGGCTCCACCACGGCAACGAGGGTCGCTTTGTGCTTCTCGCCCATGGCCGACGGGCCCGCGTACTTGACGGGCTTGATGAACAGCTGCGCGCGGCCCAACAAGGTTCACCGGTCAATAACCAATCAGCTACTCATCAAGCACCGACGATGGGCGCGAGCGTTCTCTCTACCTTGGCTTGGTTGTAGCGAATGCCGCTCAGTTTCTCCACAGCAATGGCCTCTTGGCGGTTGTCGATGATGAGGAAGGCTTTGCCGTCTCGGATGTAGCTCTTGGGGGGGGGGCATCGTTAGGTAAGGTCGAGCAGCAGCGAGAAGGAGGGGTGAAGGGCACCTCGCTCACGGAGAAAGGCTGGGCAGCCTTGCTCTGCAGGAACTCCACCAGATCTTGGATCTTGGTGTTGGGTAGGATGCCTTGGACCTAGCGAGGTCGGACGGATGAGATTTGTTCAGCACATGCAGCGCAGAATGATGACGGACGTGCCATAAACTTAAATCCAAACTCTTTCTGAGATTCGAAATCGCCCTCAGAAGCAGCAGTAGCAGACCCACCTCGGCCCCCCCTGACGTCCCGGCCTCGTCCAGCTCGGGCGCGCCCTCGGCCTAGTGTTTCAAGCCCAATTGGTCAATTCCATCCAAGTGATTTTGGGTACGTAGGAACCAAGATGCAGAAAATTACCTCCTCGCTCCCGCTCGAACCGTGTTGCAAGGGCACTCTTGACACCTTGCCGCTTGGGTCCACCCCCTCTGCCGCGACTCTTGCCGCCCCTTCCGCCCCTGCTGCCACCGCTCCCTTCCCACTCCATTGCGTGATGTTTGCAATTTCAATTGGCGCCAAAGACAAGATTATTCCACACAAACAAAGGGCCCAAAAAAACCACAAAATGTAAAACTCGTTTTTTTTTAGATTTATACTTCTGGTGGTCGCTCGTGCAAGGTTTCGAGATGAAAGTCGGGCAATTGGCTCATGGGCGCGGCTGTCGGGAAGGGATAGGGAAGAGGAGGAAGCAGCCGTGATGAAGTTGGCGGCGGAAGTAACGGCGGCGTCTCGTAGGATGACCTAGAGCCTTGGCCGTTGAAGGTGGTAGCCCTCTCGAGGTATCTGTCCACAACAGCAATTAGTTCAACGAGCTAGTCAAGGATTTGAAAGAACCAACTTACGTCATTTCAGCATTGACCCAGTAGAAGTGTGGTCGAAGTGGCTGCATCGCGCGTTGCAGAAGGAGGATTTGTTCATGGAGCTGGTGGACGATGAGGACACTGATCACCTCGCGGGAGAAGATCCCACGCGAAGCAAACTCGCTAACGACGATGGCCACCGAGGTCGGGTCGCTTATTGTAAAATGATGCACGAGATCTGTGCGTACAAGATGCTTGAGCCAGGGCGCGAGCACGAGTCTGGCAGGTTGTGCGGAACATACCCCTAAAGTGCTGCAACGCCTCCACCCGCTGATCGAGATAGTTGTACACGATTGCTCGGAAGAGCAACATGCACGCGATGTGTATAGCGCACGTTCTTGGTGGCGGCTTTCCCCTGGAAAACATCAGTGAGTAATCAAACGACCAGAACAGCGGGAAGACAACGCACTGGAATAAGTCAAAGAAGGTCTCGTCGTATTGTCGCAGCTGATGCAGCTCCACAATGAGACCTTGGATGACCTGGCCGGATTGTGGTGGACCTGCGTGCGGCCAAGACTCAGCCGATTTGGTGAAGGCTTGAGAGGGTTCGTAGATACCTTGCCGCATGACCTCCGTTAGCAAGACGATGTTCTTGTACCGATCCAGCAGCTGTTGGTGGTAGAGCTCACTAAACTGCACCTGCCGGCCCATCGATCTGCTCAAACCCCCCAATACAACCATCAGATCATACACCACACAAGAGGCCACGAGGTAAATGGGGAGGGCGTACTCAGGCACGTTCCACTCAAGCCGGAAGGGTGGATCGCGGAGGGCCCTTGCGGAGTGGCCTTCACGAGAGCTCGTGTCAGCCCGGTCTCTGATGACCAGCTTCTTCAGAGTGCCCAGCAACATGACGTCGTTGGACTGCGCTCACATAACAGTGCGTAAGTGTTTGTTGACCAAGTCATGGATCGAGGCTTGTACGCACACCCAACGCTTGACAGATATCTCTGGACAGAGACAGATAATAGGCCTCTCGGTCGAGTCCCTCTTGCTGGCTCGGGCTGAAGAGAACTGATGCCCAAGCCTGTCAAAGATGTCAGTCAATCTTTGTCACAGAACAAACAAAGAACGAAAAAAGAGAAAACACACCATGTGGCGCAACACGCAGGCCACGTCGTAGTTGGAGGAGTCGAACACGTAGGACAGACACTCTCGAGCCCGGTTATAGAATTCGCGTCCATGTTCCACGTCCCCCATAAGCAGATAACCTGCAGAGGGGCCAAGGGGTGAGTGATCGTAACGTTTGATACACAATAGTGCGGAAGAGGCCTTTACCGATGCTGGCCACAAAGTTGGCGGTTACGGAAAGAGCACTTCTTTCAGCGGTCCCCGCTTCAGTCTTCAGAGCAAAGGAAAGGGTGTTGTAGTCCAGCATCGCTGGGTTGACCGGGCTACCGAATAGCAACAAGGGTTAGTCGCCGTGCAATTTATCCTCAAGATGAGCGTGTACCAGAAGCTCCACATTTCGGTGAGGTAAAGCTGCGTGATGTGGTAGAGAGTGTCGGAGAAGCCGAGCGGGGCGTTCTCGCCCATGGCCGAAGGGCTGACCCGAGCGGCCTCACGTTCCTCGCCTGGCGGTTGGAAGTTGCTTGTTGGCCTCAGCTCTCTGTTGATTTGCTTCACATCTTTCATCTCTGGCGTCCGGTCGGCTAGGGCTTTGTTGGCGCGGGGCTCATCTTCACTGACACTGTCCCAAGCTGACCGTTTTCGGGTGTCCCCGCCTGATGATGAAACCGTGGTGGTGGTCGCCGTGATGGGTCGTGCCCTCGACTGCTGGGGGCTGCCCGAGGAGGAGAGCTTGAGATCCCGCGTACGGAGCTGCTGGGCGGGCTGTCCTGCCGTGGCACAAGATTCGGACGCCGAGACCAATGGCGAGCTCTGTGTTGCTTCAGTCCGAATGCTACTCTCACTCGAGGTCATGTTCTCGTAGAAAAACGTCGTTTGGTTTTGCTTCACCAATCGTCGCACCTCTGTGTGCTCAGGACCGGTGAATCAGTTTTGACAGGTCATACCTTGATGATGATGCATACTGTACCAGCGGACGGAAATACGCGCTTGAACATCTTGCCGAAAGCTGCGTTGGTGGTCTTTTCGAATCTGTTCTCCGTGCAGAAGTCCTCATAGGCATCATGTACCTCTTTTTTCAGGAGCATCAATCCCTGCTGTTCGCGGTACGTGCACCTGAGCCTAGTGTGGCCAACCCCAGTCAAAAGTGCGAATCAACGGTTGGGACACAAACGGGGCAAAGCAGATCAGCCGGGCTGAGAACGAAGGGCGGCGGCAAGGGGGCGGGGAACGGTCGGGATGATAAAGCCAAAGAGGGTGGCATAGAGAGGGGCAGAGAGGATACCATTCGAGCACGTGAGGCAATGCCTCCTCTTTGCTCTTCAAAAATATGGATTGAGTGGCTGTCGCCATCGAAATCGTCTGGAGTATTACTGGAGATGCGCTGGTGTGGGTGGCCGCGAACCCTCTGAACAAGACTCTGCCAGCGGGCTCGCGAGCTTTCTGCGTACTGTAAGCCTTGGCTTGTACGTTCTTCTCTCGGCAGAGACCGAAGAAAGCCAGCACGTGGGCGACTCAACGCAGCCTTCTCTCTGCCAGCTGACCGGAGTCCCCTCATCACCGACGCTCGCCCCGGCCGCGGGGTGCACCTCACACCTCGTCTCGCCTTCCTAGGTGCCCCCAGAGACACGGAAACGTTCACCAACAGAAATGGCACAGAAAATGCCTGCTTGCCTACAATCTGCAGCTACAGCCGTGCCAATTGGTCCGTGAAATCGAACAGCTCTATGCCAGGGCACGAGGTCATGCCTGCAACCTTAAAAACGCGCTGTTGGCGCGAATGGCGGCGAAGCGTTCAAGGGCGTTTGCTGGTTCGACGAAGGCCAACCAATGCCGAAAATGAGTCCACGTGGGATCTGCAGCTCGTTGCAGGGACAACCCCACGAGAAAAGATGGCCAGAAAATACGGAATAAAAATCAGAAAAAACCAACGAGCAGACAATGCAGACCGGTCTTGCAGGAGACACGTCCGTGGGAGCAGCTGCGAAGCTTTCGGCCCCACCAAGCGCCGAGTACTTTGTGGATGCCACCCACACGAAGCTCGCCGGTGTAGCACGGGCAGGCAAGTCGTCCTGAGAGGTGAGTGGTTTCACACACGGGTGACTCACCTCACGCACCCGGGTGGTGCCGAGACCTGCAGAGGGCACGGCCTACCGCGTGTTCTGCACAACAGACAGGGGCACGGACGAGAGGACTGTGGAGCCACCAGCGCCCAATGCCCATGACTTGGCCAGCCACCATCCACAGTATGTCCTCCCTGGGCGGGCTGGGAATCACGCTCACTATGTGGCCAAAACAGGGCCTCGGTGCAAAGCGGCGCAACGCTGTTCGACGGACTGCACGCGATGGCCATGGATGACCTGCGGCAATGCGCCGTAGAGACCATTCGAGACAGCGCCTTCAACGGCGGTCAGCCGCTGCAGGTCGACCCCGTCTACGAGACTGGTACTTGCCGGCCTTGATCTGCCAGCTTGCGCTGCAAGCCACGTGACTTGGCTCGTGTTTTTGTTGTTGTAAAATTGTCCAGGCGAGAACTGGCCGTACGTGTGGACGCGCGACACGGCCTATGCCGCCCTGTTGTCTCTGGCCGCGCTCGACCCGCAGCGCACGTGCAATTCGCTCCTCTTCAAGACCTCGCAGTTCAAGGCTGCCTGCGCAAGATCCGCGGAGCGGCCCGAGGAAAGCCTCCACATCGTGCAGGACACTGGGTTCCGCCCTCTTTGCTGCTTCCCCTTCCGGACCAGTTCCGCGCTCCTTTTGAGAAGCTCACGATGACGGCTCATCCTCACGCTGAGCAGGACCGGCGGGAGCTACCCGGTGTCGACCGACCGAGTGACGTGGGCCTTGAGCGCGCGCGCACTGCTCGCGCATCTCCACGGCGAAGCCCGCGAGCGCTTTGCCGCCATCGCCTGGTCGGCCGTCTCCAACACGGTCGAGGTCGACCGCGCACTCGTCTACGACCCCGACGACGGCCTCTATCGGTCTGGCCTCTTCCCCATCCCCCAATCACCGTCTCGTCTGATGATGGCTCATCGCGATCATCGGACCTGGATGCGGGTGTGCAGCGGCGAGATGTCGTTCCTGGACTGGCGCGAGCAGACCTACCCGGTGTGGGCCAAGGACGATCTCGCGCTGATCGCCGGCTCCAAGTCCCTTTCGACCAACGTCGCCCACTACGGCTGCCTCTCATTCGCCGCCACGCTCGCCAAGTGCCATCAGCACGACTCTGCATTGGCCGCCAGATACGCTCAGGTATAGTACAACCACGATGGCCCTCGTCCTCTACTCTCGGTCGTGATGATGGCCAGGTCGGTGTGTGCATGTATGCCCAAATAGTGGGCGCGGGAACTGCGCCAGGCCATCGTCGCCAACTTTTACGTGGAACTGGGCGAGGGCCGTGGCATGTACGCCATCACCAAGGGCCCATGGACCGACCCCACTGTCCTGCAGCACTACGGTGGCCCTCCCCTCCCTCTCCCTCTCGCCTGTGCGGCCAAGGCCAGTGTCTCATCTGCGGCTTCCGCGGGACAGACCTGCTGGGAACGGCCCTTGCGGTGCTCGTGCTCGACGGCGACGGGCTGGCGAACGCTGATGATGACGATGACCCTGACGCCCGGCGTCGAGCCGAGTCCGTCGTGGCGGCCTACCCGCACGCTCCCCGCGGGCCGCCTGTGATCCACCCGCAGCACCCGGGGGTGCCCATCTACCACAACGCAGCCATCTGGCCCTTTACCACGGGCACGTCCCCGTCCCGGGCCGGCCCCTTTCTTTTGCGCGCATCCACGCACGGCCGTGAACTGACTTGGGCCTCGGCTCGTGGACCCGGCTCCAGCGCTGTGGGTAAAGGCCGCACTGCGGGTGGGCAACTGGAAGGTCGTCAACCACGGGGTGTGGTCCCTCGTGCGCGCGGCGGCCCTTCACCGCTCCAACATGGAGAACCTCGAGTTCCTCTCTGGCGAGACCCGCGTGGAGGCCGGCGCGCTGTCGGGCCCCGTCTTCAACTCTCGGTAATTCTTCCTTTCCTTTCTCCCGTGTGCCCTCCGCTCCGGGTCGACCGCTTCCTCACGTCGCGTGAATGCGAGCGACGCAGACGGCAGCTGTGGTCCGTGGCGGGGTACCTCTCCATGGTCCACGACGTCGTGTTTGGCATGCAGGTCCGCGATGACGGCCAACCCGAGGACAATCGCCTAGGCGGCGTTCGCTTCGTCCCGTTCGTGACGCGGTGGATGCGCCGCAGCCTGATGGCCAGGTCGCAAGAGGCTGTCCTTGAGGGGCTGACCTACCGCGGAAAGATCCTGCGCGTGGCCATCGTCTTTCCTCCTCTGGACGCGGCTGCGGCATCGCGGCCATTGCTGTACGAAGAGGGCGAGGACAGCGTCGAGCAGGCGATGGCGGACGGGGCGGGCGGTCCCTACCGTGTGGCTAGTATCTCCGTCAATGGGCGGACGATCGCCGAGTGGCAGTGGCTCGAGGAAGCCGCCCTTTTGCCACCGCCGCACATCAACCAGTGGCAAATCACGCTGTCCGACGACGATAACGCGCTCGACGCCGGGCGGCCGCCGGTGGAGATGAATTTGCTCGCCGGGGACCGCGAGCTTCACTACGCGCCCCGGGAGCCCGCCATCGCCTCGCTCACGGAAGAGGCCGGGCGGTTGAAGCTGGAAATGCGAAGCGGGAGCGGAGACGATTCCGAGCACAGTACGGAACAGCCCCGCCTCAGCTGAGACCATGACTCTCGTTTGTTTGCTGCTGACGCTAGGGTCAACTTCAGTTGTGTTCAACGTCTATCGCAACGGCAAACTGCGGGCCAAGAAAGTCGGGTCCCCTTGGATCGATGCCGACTCGACCGACTACGCCAACGCGACATATCTGTACTCGGCGCAAGCGGTACGTCCATCACGCTCGGTATCTTGCGTTCGCCGCCAACTGCGCTCATGCGTGATGTCTGGCGACCAATGATCAGGTGCATGCCAAGACCGGACTCACATCACGCCTCTCGCCGCCCATCTGTTATCAACCCGAGAGCAAGCAGCAAGTGGTGGAAGCTCGCGACATGCACAGCAACGGAGGTCTCTTGCATCGGGATCTGTCCGGCGAGGTGTCGAGCTTCTTCTGCTACTGGGGCGAGAGACATCACCGCCTGGCGGTACGCTGCATTCAGCTTTCGGCCTCCCCCCAAGACAGGCAACCACACGAGACCTGCGTCACCAGGCTGACTGTCGCTTGCTTGGGCAGGTCCATGACTTCCGTCCACGGCGGACGGGCCTCTTCGCCGTGCAGGTCCTGTGCAGCAATGGCGCGGCCGAGCGCCGCACTGGCGTCGCCTGCGCCCTCAAGTGGCTCATGGCGTACCGGCTGGACTGGGCCACGGGCCAGCGCGAGCTTCTGGAGCCCTCGCGGCAGGTCGTGGTGATGCCCCAGAACAGCGAGTATCGGTGGGACGTGTGGAACTGGTCCACCGCGGTGCGTCTGCACCTGCGCGACGACTGCGTCTACGACATCGTCCTGTGTGACGATGCCGAGGGAGACACCGCCAAGCAAGGGCGACTGATGAACATGAGCTACCTGGACCACTTCACGCCCTACACCAACAACGGGCGCATGCTGGGCGGTGGGCCGACCAGCGCCAACTACGCCAACATCGCGCGTCTCCGCTTCCGCTGGGTCTCGCCTTGACTGCTCCAAAAGCGCGAATAAATAGGCCGCGTACTGTTGTTGGGTGAAACGCGTACAACATCGCCGCTGCCATCCGAGAGAACGTCTCCGATCAGAAGATATCGTTGGTGTTGAGCGGGAGGACCACCTCTTCGGGGCTCTCGAGCATGGCGAGCTCCTGCTCCAGGAGGGCGAGCCGCTCGGGCGAGCAGGCGGCGGGCGTGTTGAACAGCATCTCGTACTCGCACTTGTTGGGCTCCTGGACCGAGATGACGCGGTTGGTGTCGCTGCAGGTCAGCACGACGATGGTCTTACGATCGGGTCCGTTCCAGCACCGCTCACCGCCCGAATACTCCATCTTCGTGTGCTCGGGGTTGAGCCACGAGCCCCAGTCGCTGCACACGCACATGCACACGAACCGAGCGTCAGCCCCACATGTGAGGGCCTTCAAGTGTGGATGACATCAGAATACCCGAGGCGCGTGTGCTGCTGCCGGACCTCCTTGAAGGGGGTCAGCTTGTAGGTGTACTGGTTCGTGTGCAGCTCAAAGGTCTGGCCGCGAATCCCGTGGAAGGCGTCCTCCCCTGGGTGTATACACATGAGGGGATGAGCAGGTCAGAGTGAACTGATGGTGGCTGACCTTTACTTCTTCTTCAGGAAGGGATCGCGTACCGAGGTCGAGCTTCAGGTACTCCTCGATGTTGTTGATTTCGGTGGCCGTCCTGTCAACGTCATTCTGGGCGTTGTTGCGCTGGTGCCGCAGCTCCTTCAGATCTGGGCACAAACACGCATGACACGAACACAAGAGCGTACGCGAGTTAGCCCGTTTGTGTCCGTGGCGCGATCACCATACCACCAAGAGCTACCTGACATCTTGAGCTCTTCGAGGGGCAAGGGCGAGGAGGAAGAGGAGCCAAGGCCAAGGAAGCGCCACACGCTGGACAGGACGCCCTTCGGCGCCTCCTCTCCCTCCCCGCCCTTGAGGGCCCTCTTATACTCTACATAGATGATTCGCAGCAGCGGCAGCCACGCGCAGTCGATTTAAGAATAATTCGTGATTGATTGGGCCAAAGACCCCCCCCCCCGCCCGAACCCACCACAACCAGCCGCATGTGGCGTTGAGCTCTGATCAATTTCGCTTGGCTCCCGCCACAACAAATAAAAAATGATGGCAACGACGCTGATATACGCTGACCCCAACAGAGACAACAAACAAACAAACAAACAAACAAACAAACAAACAAACAAACAAACAAACAAACAAACAAACAAACAAACAAACAAACAAACAAACAAAAAATAGAAAACGAGGGAGAGAGGCACCTTGAACGTCCTTCTCGGCTTGCTCGAGGGCCTCCTTGACGTCGTCCGTCCGCTCGAGAAGCACCTTGGGTTCCTCCTGCGCTTCAGTCGCCTGACCGGCATCTTCCTCATCCTCGACGTCCTCCTCGCCGTCGTCGTACTCCTCGCCGTCCTCCTCATCGTCGGTGGGCTCGGGCTGTGAGTCCTGGCCCTCGGCCGGGACCGGGGTCTCCTTGGGCTTGTACTGCGCCAGCAGTTCCTCAGCGGCCTTGGCCTTGTCCTCGAGCAGAGCGATTTGGGCTACTCTCCCGCACGTCCCAAACCAGAATGAATAAACCATAAATAAATAGCCAAACAATTGAAAAAAAAATGAATAAAAATTGGTGGAGTGGCAACGCGTACCCTGCAGGTCGCTCTTCAACTTCTCCTTCTGGACCAGTTCATCCTGGAGCTCGTTCAGGCGGCGCTGCTTCTGCTCACGCTCAGTCCGGGCCTGGGCCTCGTACTGGCGGCGGATCTCCAGACCCTGAGTTGTGTAGTGGCCGCACCGACGGTTGAGACAGCGAAGGTTGGCCGAGCGCAAGGGAAAAGGAAAAGCGGGCGCCCCAAACCTTCTTGAAGGCTTCGATCTCAACGCGCTTGGCGCTGCGGGTGCCCTCGCCGAGTGCATAGCAGGTGTTCTCGCACTTGACCTTACCATCGTACTCGTCGCTGCCGTCGCAGCAGTCTGTGAGGCGCAACGCGCAACTCATTGATTAAACGAAGGCAGGAACAAGCAGGGCAACCGAGAAGGGGCGGTACCGCAGATGCCATCGTTGACGCGAGAGGAGAAGAGCGAGAGACCAATGTGTCCACGGTTGGGGCAGAAGAAGCGACCGTTCTCACAGGCGCTCGTGCCAGGCTCGTCGCTGCCGTCCTGACAGTCACAGTAGTCATCGTTCACCTTGGACAGCGGGAGCCCTGTCTTTGATTTGTCCTTGCACGAGAACGTGCTGCCGCTGTAGAGCGATGCATCTGCGAGAAAACCTTAGTGACATCGCTGACGATTATAATCTCCCCCCCCCACCGATGAATGTCAATTTTGACGGCCAGTGTACCGGAGGGGTGAACGCCCCGTACTTCAGCCGCGTGCACAAGAGCAGCGGCTACAAGAAGGAAGAGGAGAACGAGGCCCAAGTGGCGTCCCATTTTGCGTTGTGCAACACTCACTAGTTATCCGAATCAATCTTGAGCTGCGTGACGTCACTTGCTGACGTCACTCGTGTTATTATAAAGGAAATCCTTCAAGAAAAAACACATCGCCCCACAAGACCAGCAAACACGTCCTCCTCCAGCGATAAGGGCGCGAGCAGCTCCAGCACAGCGGTAGGTGACTCCGACAATCCAGCAAAGGCCTCATCAGATACCTTCATTGTTGTAGTTGTTGTTGTCAGGCGTGCAGGCGCAGGTGGAGTGAGGGGAAGAGGGGAAGAGCCCAAAGTACCGTTACGATCTGACCAGCCACCTCGGGGAACCCAATGGTCTGGCGCCACTTGTTTGGGATCATGAACTTGCGCGGGATGATGTAGGCTCTGGGCGCCCGCGACAATCTTTGTCAGTTGGTCAATTGCGAGAAGTGATGCCGGTACGTGCTCCATACCTCCGCCCACCATCAGCAAAGATGAGGTTGTGCGGGATGTTGTGGCGCAGAAGGTCGTCCACGCATGCAAAGATGGCTGAGGAGAGCTCTTCCAGACCCGTTCCCTCCGGCGCCGAGAACAGCAGCGAGCGGATGGGATAGCCTGTGCAACAGCCACCATTCACAAACACAGCCACGTTGTGAGTAGTGGATCCAAAAGAGGCCCTCTTTTCTGGGAGCACCTTGAGACTGAGAGACGGTCAGCCCAGAGCTGGTGGTGCGCAACACTGCATAGGGGGCGCTTTCCACGGCCAGCCGTCCGTCGGGCGTGGCGTTGGGGTACCACCCCTGGAAGTGCAGGTGATTGACCGACGCGCCTCCTGTAAGCGGAAATGAAGAGGCCGTTTTGAGGATTGAACATGAAGGACAACATAGGGCGAAGAAGATGCAGTACCAGCAAGCGAGTTATAGCCAATGTGGAGGCCCGCTGTGCTCTGCGCCGCAAGAAGGAGACCAAGCTCAACGGCCTCGCGAGTGAGCACCTGTGGCAGCATACGGTCCGTGCGGACGATCACCACCACGCAGCCTCGTGCGAACGGATGGCTGTTGACCAACACGCTGGCTAGCGCTCCGGTCCACCCGGAATCCTGTCGTGGCGTCGTGTGCGGCGGTGCGAGGTCGATGGTGAAGAGCACTTCGCTGACGTCTTTCTTGTTGAAGTTGAAGGCGGCACTGTCGTTGGTGAAGGGCTGCACTACTTCATGCAGCTCTGCCACTGGGTTGAACGGCCTGTGGTGGATAACCCAACAGCAGCGTCAGATCTGACGAAGGGCAGACACGAGCTGAAGCCGCAACGGGGAGTACCGATGCTTGCGACCTTCGACTTGCAGAATGGCAAAGTGCATTTCCGTGTACTGCGGGGTTGGCCCCACGCCGAGCGCGGGAACAGAGATGTTTACGAGCCGAGTGGAAATCGATGCTGCGTCAAAGGCGTACTTCACGTAGGAACGTTTATCCGCCCAGAGTTGTTCATAGGTGGAGTCAAAGTCGCGGCACTGAGCGTAGAGCGTGGGAGATAGCAGCAGTGTGGGCGGGGTTGTCGTGTAGTCGAAGCCAATGCTGCCGCTGCTTCCACGATGATTCCAAAGAATCGCGACTGCAACAGCGAGGACAACTAACCCTAGCCGCACAAAAGTTGTCCAACGCTCTTCCTTCACCTGTCTCTTACTCACTTCTTCTCGCTTTAAGGGTTGATGCGCATCGCGTCCTTCTTTCATCCTTCCGCATGTCGTGGATTAAAATAATATAAAATATTATATTTTATCTTTTGTTTGCGCAGAATATTAAGCTCAGAGGAGAGAAGCAAGAAGAGACCGAACGGACGACGCAGCGCTTGGCTCGGCTGAGGCGACGTTGAAGATCTCGGCCCACTTCTGGCAGAGCGGACCTCGCTGAGCGAAGGGGATGGCGGCCGGAGTCGGGTTGTAGTTGACGGTAGTTTGTTCCCACAGGAAGGCGAGCGAGTTGGTAGCGTTGTACGCGGGCCAGCCGGACTGCGGCTTGCCCTCCCTGGCGAAGGTCGACCACGACTGGATCATGCGGTAGGCGAGGGCATAGTCGACTTCGTTGAGGGTGTAGCCAGGAGAGTAGACCGTGTGGTTGAACACGAAGACGAGCTCGTTGCCGTGAGCAGCACCCTGATACTGCGAAGGGTTGTTCGCGCTCGTGTAGTTCCACACGTAGGTGTAGATTGTGTGGTCGGGGGCGTGCTCGACCAGGTAGGGGGCAGCCAGAATCGACGGACACACGATGTACCAGTCGGCCAGAATCTGGGCCGTGCCGTAGTAGTAGCCCACCGCGGCGGTGTTGTCGCTGTACCAGTCGAGCACCTGGTTCATCTGGTCCTCGGTGAGCCAGAAGCTGAGGCTCTTGTTCTTCACGGCCGTTTCGTAGTCGGACTGGGTGATGTTGTCGCCGGGCTTCTTGTTGCCGAGGCGGGAGCCGGTCGAGAAGGTGCCCTCGTCGTAGTTGTAGCCAATCATCACAGTCACGTTGGACGCGTAGCGGCCACTCTTAATGAGAGACAGGGGCTGGTCCACGAACATCTGGCCGTCGATGATGGGCTGGAAGTAGTTGATCTCCGTCGACGAGGTCAACCCCTTGATGGTGGCGGCATCAAGACCGCGCATGCACTCGAGCACCTCAGCCGTCGTGGACTGGTTGCAGCCCTTCTTGGCGGCCCACGAGAGGGAGGCGGTCTGGCCCTGGCTCACAGTGGGCAGGATCCACTGCCACGTGCTCTCGAGGATGACCCGCTGGAAGAGCTCCTCCGTGGCGATGGTCTCGCCCGGCACGTTGAACATGAGGTGCAGGAGGACCGATCCGGCGCCGGCACTCTCTCCGAAGATGGTGACGTTCTTGGGGTTGCCACCGAACGCCGCAATATTGTTCCTCACCCAGTGCAGGGCCAGGCGCTGATCCTGCATGCCGAGGCTGAGGCTGTTGTTGGCCTGAAGTTCGGGCAGAGTGAAGAAGCCGAAAACATTCAGGCGGTACTGCACAGAGATAGAGAGAGAGATACAAAAGGGGTAAGCTAAGTCCCGGGCTATAGTTCGCATTCTTCGGAATTAAATGTAATTAATGTTACGGAGGTCCGGTATCCCCGAAAGCCCGAACAGAGCACGGGAAAGTGCGAGTGCGCTGGCACTCGGAGGTGAAAAAGACGAACCTGGATGGTGACCAAGACGACACGTCCGTTGCCCGAGAGGTACTGGCCGGCATACTGGTCCGACTCGCCTGTCCAGTAGCGGCCACCGTGAATAAAGACCATGACAGGCAGGTCATCGCCCGCCTTGGCGTCGCTCGGGGTGAACACGTTGAGCTGAAGGCAGTCCTCGCTGCCGCCCGTAAGGCCCGGCTGTATGCAGTAAGTCGGGAAGGTGCTGGCGTTGAAGGGCTCGGTCCAGGGCTCTGGCGCTTTCGCTACCTCAAACCGGGCAGGCGGAGCGGCGAAAGGAATGCCGAGGAAGGCTCGAGTGAGATTGCCCTCTTCCGTCTGGTAGAAGCCCAGCACGGGGCCAGACGTGGTGTTCACCAGAAGACCGTCTTGCGCGTGAGTCGGCACAATGACGCTCAGCAGACAGAGGCCAAAGATCGCAGCAAGAAGGATGGCGCCGCGGGCAACAGTGGGCAGCATGGTCGGGACGGGCAACGGAGCGGTTCGCGCTTGTTGTGTTGGTGGCGGTGAAAAGAAGACAACCGATAGCAGCCCGCAAGCACAAACAGCTTTTTTGTGGTCTCCGGAGCTGTTCGGAGTAGCAGGGAGTGGTGGGCCAAAGGCGACGGGGAGACAGCTACCACGCGCGAAAAGGACGAACCGGGGTTTCATGTTGCTCCGTGCAAGGGGAGCTCATTTTACCCTTAGAGCTTTTTGCCGCCACCTCCGGGTGGTTAAACTGCCGGGTTGCGGGGCTAGAAGTGGTAGATGTTGACATGCGGGTGCTCCTTCCTGAGGCGCGCAATGGTGGGTGCGGTGAATTGCGAGCTCTGCGAGATGAAGAGCGAACGCAGCTGGCCGCAGTTGTGGAAGATGGCCTCCAGGCTGGCGTCCGACAGGCCGGGCAGCATGCGTAAGTCAAGCCCTAACGCACGTGGCGTTAGTTCGCGTTCCGTTATTCGGCTCGCCCCGGTTCGCGAGTAACCACGTAAGAGGTCACCCGGGGTGCGGGGCACAGGAGAAAGGACCTACCCGCGGTTTTTTGGCCGCACGCTTTCGCGAGAGCTATGACGCCATCATCGGTGCAGTGGTCGCAGTTGTACAGCTGGACTTTGCGCAGCGAGGGGTGCGACGCAGCCACGGCCTGCAACACGGGATCGGTGTCTGCGCAGCGTGTGTGTGTGGGAATCAGTCTCAAGAACAACTCCGCCGGAGGGCACACAGCTCGTGTCCGCGCACCAAGTCGGCCCTCCGAGAGCTTCAACACCTGGAGCTTGGGTGACCTCTTGGCAATGTTGGCCATAGCTTCGGCCGTCAGCGCTTCCTTCCTATGGAGCAAAGGATTAACGGAACACGCGGCGTGCTCGGAGCGAAGATCACGTACACAGGCAAGTTCGTCAGGCAGAGCTTGCGCAGTGAAGTGCTGGCGATGGAGAGCGTGCCCCTGGCGTGCTCCTCGCGGATGCTCGTCCTGGCTGCATGGACAGCCTTTTCGGCTTCAGTCATTTGCTCGACGTTCTGGCGTGGAGCAAAGGCAAGCTTTAGTCGAGGAGATCTCCTCACCGGCGGGGAGCTCAGGGAGCAGGAGGACAGTACTTCATCCTCGCTCTCTTCACCCACAAAATAGAGAATCAATTTGCGCAACTTGGAGAGGCCGCGGAGGGCCAGCGGCAGTGCCTCGATTTCCACCTCATGAAGCCTGAGCTTCTCCAAGTGCGGACATCCTGCAAGCAGATACCCAAGTCAGCTCCCTCGTAAGCGGGGGCACCAAAAGAGAAAGCGTACCCGCAATGATCTGCCGCGCTTGCGTGAAGCTGATGGTGGCTCCTGGGAAGGCGCCCGGTTCCGTGCAGGCCAAGATACTGAGCTCCTGCAGGCCGTTGGGCACATCGCCGAACGTCTGGAAAACGCCTTCCGATCGAGAATTGACGCACAGGGAAAGGCTCTCGAGTTGACCACATCCTGCCCGCCACAAGATGAGGCGGTTGAGCCAAGCGTCAAACAAAGAGGCCGTTGGCAGAAGCGCACCACGCAGAAGCGCCTCCAGAATCTCGCGGGTGATCAAGCACCATGACGAGCTGATTTCGAACCGGCGCAAGGAAGCCAGTTTGGCTATCTCCAGCACTGCACCAGGCTCCCTAAAGGAGGGACTGAGGAAGGCCATCCGCTCAAGCTGGCTGCACGAAGCCACCAGCTGGTCGAGGTGCGCTCCAGTCAGGCGAGGACAGCCCAGCGTGAGCGATTTGAGCTTGTGCAGCCCGCCTTGCCCATCTTGTCAGGCATGATCGAGTCCGCCAGGCGGGGGAAGAGTCAGTCTCGGAGCGAGGCCTCGCATTTGCACATGTTGCTGACGTACCAGTGCCGTGCGCGATGTACTCAATGACGTCGTCGCTTAGGTTCGGGCTATTGATGATCTCAAGGCTCACGAGTTGCTTGCAGTCATCGGCCACGACCCCTACCTTGACCGTTCGCACATCACATCAGCATCATGGAGCGCTTGGCTGTGCTGTGGTGAGGTTGCCACGCACGAGGCTGTTCCTCAATGCGGCGGAGGAGTTGATGGATAGACTGCGGAGGTTAGGGACTGAGATGAGGAGCTGGTTGAGCGCGGGCGAGGTGAGCTTGTTGGGAGTGTTAAGCTCCAGGTGCCGCAGCCGGCTCCCCATCCTGTGCAAGACCAGTGGTGAGCCACAGGGTGGTGTTTCTGACCTCATAAGGCTGTACCTGTCTTTGATATCGAGGATTGCCTTGTCTGTGATGTTCATCGCTCCTGAGAGGTACAGCGCCTCGAGGTGCGGCAGCGCGTCCAGCATCACTTTCACAAGGCTGTCGTTGAGAACGCGGCAGTTCTTCAACCGCTGGTGCAGGTATTGTGGTCATTCCTCAGTACGCCAGCGCGCACGCAGTGGACGGCGTACCAGTTCGCGTAATTGCGGAGCGCAAGTGCCTATATGTCGCAGGAGACTAGCAGAGGGACCACCAGTTTCCTCATAAGGTGAAGAAGACAGGTCAAGCACTTGGATCACGGGCGTCTTTCCTTCCTCGCCCATGAGGGCCGAGAAGTCGGCCTCCTCCAGCTTCATCCGCTGCGTGAGGTGACTCAGCACCGCCGATCTCAGCTCGAAAGGCAGTGCCTGGAGAGCCTCATGGCTGAACGTTTGAAGATTGGAAGCGATAAACTGCACACACAGCCCGACCAACAACATCAGTATCGTTTTTGTTGTGTTTCCTTTTCTTTTTGGTTTTTCTCTCCGTATTGCTCATTTTTTTAAAGCTGAAAACGAGCGACAAGAAACGAAAGCGGCGAAGAAAAACGAAGACGCCCAACGCCCGGCGTCAGCTTTGTCTTTGTGGTCAATCGTGGTTACCTGCTTTCCCGGCGCACGCGAGAAAAAAACAGCGGCATTCACAATCACGGGTGACTCCTCGCACCCTGCCTATTGCACCAGCTGGTGCACGCCTGGGTACCCCGACTGCACGCGAAACATACGCGAGAGGGTGGGTGACGCAGCAGGCCTGGTGTTGCAGCCTTGGCAAACGCCTGTGTGCCCTGCCCAGCAGTCTGACCAACAACACAGCAACGTGTGTGCATGGATCGATACAAAGCGTGGGACCGAGACGAAGTCGAGGCCACAATAGAGGCCAGGCGAGGCAGTTTGGCCACTTGTTTCGCGCTGCCTCGCCAGGAGGGCGAAACAGAGGGTGCCTCTACTGACTCGCGCGCGTCCAAATGCTGCAAAGACGAGATTGTACGGCCCTCCAGACGTCCGACAGGAGAACACAAGGACCACACGTCGACTCCTCGCGAACCTGCGAAGCTTATCCCAGCCAGTTATAGCTCAAGGTCGGGCCGCTGTCGAACGTTTGACGCTGGGGAGCTGCGCAGCCCTACGCCCCTCAGGCGGACAATTGAGGCTCGGCCTCAAAACGACAAGCTGGTGCGTCCACTTAGAGCCTCCATCTTTTGTTTTAGTTTTGATCGTTGTTGTTTTGCAGGCAAAGTCACAAGGTGCGGTGAGAGTTGGCTCGCCTGTGTCGATCCGCCGCAAGCAACGTAACTCGGCTCAACCGGAGCTGAGAGAGTTCTCGCAGAGCGACGACGAAGAGCTCTCGCAGTTGCCGCCACGTCGCCACCTCAACCCGCCATCCACGCCACCAGCCGCCAGAAGGCCGCACAGCTGGAACGACCGCCTGGAGCGGCGTCGAGCAGATAAAGATGCGAAGGAGAAGGAAAAGGAGAAGGAGAAAGTCAAGAAGGAGAAGCCACTCAACCGTCTGAGCGCCCTACTGATCTCCTCGTCCGATTCCGTATCGTCTTCCTCCGACGCGGCCATCATCCGCGCTGCACCCGAGGACGAGGAGGCCAGCAGCGCTCCCGCCGGAGGCGAGGGTCCGTCGAAACACCGTCGGCGACTCTCGCTCGGACGCGTGCCCTCATTCTTCAACTCCTTGTCCTCCAGCCTCGCTGCCGTGCGCTCGCCTCGGCCGGCGGCCTCTACCATACCCGTGCCTCGCGGTTCCCCACCATCTTCCCCGTCGGCCCCGATGCCAGCGCCAATGCCAGCGCCGCTGCCGGCCGTTTCGTTCGAGCTCAGCGAGCAGGAGCGAAGGGAGGTCGTCGGGTCGGGCGACGCGCGGCTCTACTGCCTCCTGCGCGAGCTGCAGCTGGCCAAGTACTGGCCCCACTTCCTGGCGGAGGAGATCCTCATCACCGACATCGGCACCATGACCGAAGACGTACGCATGCCGCGCCGTCCGTGCGTCGTGCAGTCTCTGACAAGCTGTGCTCGTGTGCGCGCAGGAACTGGTGGCCGACTTCCGCTTGACCAAGTACCACGCGCGCCGCTTGATCAACGCCTTCACGGCTCGCGGGCCGAGCCTGTCGCGAGACCATATCGTGCTTCCCGCGGCTGCTGCAAGCGAGGCATCGAACAAGCCCGTGCCCGCGGGAGTCCACCAAGAGGAGAAGGAGGAGGAGGAGAAAGACGAGGCCGAGCACCAGCCCGCCGTAGCGGCGCCGCTGTCTCCGGCCTCGACCCCGCTTGCCACAGCGCACGCCGCACGGCGGCTCTCATGGACGGACCTGCAGGACTCGATGAAGGTCAAGCACACCCGGAGCACCGAATTCCACCGCCAGAACCTGCTCGCGGCCGGCGTGGACAGCGGCACTAGCGTCTTGCGCGAGCAGGATGACCGAGCACTCGGCGACCCGGCGCCGACCAGGCCCGCGCTGGGGCGGCTCGTGCGGAAGCGGAGCCAGAGCGCGTTCGACCGCGTCTCGCGCTCGGCGAGCGAGGTAGAGTCCATGGGGCACCAGCAGCATGGGCCCGTGGCCGGTGAGGGGCTGGCCAAGGTCAAGAGCGAGGGGGAAGACTTTGGCGGCCAGCTCCATCGACTGCGGAGGAAGCTCACCAAGCGCCGCGCCAAGCACAAGTCGCAGAGCACGGGCAAGGAGAGCGGCGAAGTGGAGGTGATCGCCTCTCCGAGGAGCGGCAGTAGCAGCAGCAGTAGCAATAGCGGCCTGCGGCGCAAGCTGCCGTCGGACTCCAAGCTCAAGCTCACGCCGTCGCTTCACGGCGAGCGCGCCGCCAGCTGCCGGGAGCTGCGCAAGAGCGACACCGCGACAAAGCCGGACAGGCCGAAGGCGACGCAGCTTGTGGACGTCCACTCGTGCGAGGAGCCGCTGCTGACGGACCGACGGGACAGCGAGGTGGACCGGCTGGACGCGCTCGTGCGCAAGCACCGGGAGCTGGCCCTCGACGAGCTCGAGTGGGACGAGGAGCGGGGCATCATATCTAGCGGCATGTTTGGACGCGTCTACAAGGGCAAGTGGCGCGGCGTCGACTGCGCGATCAAGGAGCTCAAGCTCATGGCCTCTGATGGTACTCTTCTTTCTTTAGTTCTTTCTTAATTCATTAAATTATTTACCTCTACGGGAGGCACAGACCCGGTGCAACAAGCGCTGCTGATCAAGGAGTTCAGGCGAGAGGCCGCCCTTATGCAGGCTCTGGGCCACCACCCCAATTGCAGTACGGCAAGCGCTCTTGGGATTGGTTCCCCTATGTCTCGCACTCACCGGGGGGATCTGTCGACAGCTTGCTTCTTTGGCGCCGTCACGGTGGGCTCTCGGCTGTGCCTCGTCACGGAGTGGGTTCCCAACGGGAGCGTCTACGATCTCCTCGTCAAAAAGGTGTCCTCCTCTTCCCTCTTTCTTCCCTTTACTCTTCAATTTTCCTCACACGCTGATCCGTACATAGCGAGTCGAGCTGCCGCGCGAGGTTTTGGTCAAGATCGCGCGCGACGCCGCCTGCGGCATTCTCCACCTCCACTCAGAGAACGTACGCTTGGCCCTGCTCGCCCGCCAGCTGAGCATGCGTCGTGGCGGAGACGGTTCCTCATACGCTGGGCTATGGGCTCGATCAGGTGATCCACCGGGACGTGGCGGCGCGCAACGTGCTGGTGGGTGAGAACTACACCGGCAAGATCGGAGACCTTGGCCTGTCGCGTATGGTGGCCGGCGTGAGCGCCTCCCTGCGGCACTACACCAACAGCAACGTCGGCGCGGTCAAGTGGATGAGCCCCGAGTCCATCCACGCGGGCACCTATAGCGAGAAGAGCGACAGCTACTCATTCGGCGTCTTCCTGTGGGAGATGTGGACCCGGCAGGAGCCTTGGACCGATTTGCCTCCTCTCCAAGCCGCCCTTCGGGTACTGCCCCCTCATCGGCGGCTCCGCCCCAGACCTTCTTGAGAGACGTTGTCATGCTCATTGAGCGGGTGTGCAGATCGCCGGAGGGAGCAAGCTCGCGATCCCAGAGGACTGCCCGCGCGGCCTGGCCGAGTTGATGGCGCAGTGCATGGCGACCCGGCCCGAGGACCGGCCCAACTTTGCCGGGATCGTGCAGGCCCTTGACGTCCTGCTTGCGCAGCTTCGTGCCGAAGTGCGGCCAAGCCAAGGCGGCGCAGGCGTGGCAGCTTCCGCTGCCATGGAGCCGAACAACGCTTCAACAGAGAGCCGGGAAAGCCGCTGGCGGAGACTGTTCCTCGCTGGCGACAACGAATCCAGCGATGACGAGAGCAGCAGCAGTGACGGCCACTCAAGCGACAGCGACAGCGAGGAGGACAACCTTGCGCCAAGACTCATCGACTACACCCTTGACCGGAGTCGTGTGGCCGTTCATGGGTAGCTACAATGTACATAAACCAAAGATTCTTTCAAGATTTATTTCTCCCTTGGCCCCAGAAGCACACTCACAACCAATGAGAAATTTGCTTGTCTGTTAAATAATAATTCTCCTTTACCAGCTATTTATTTAGTAATTTTTGCACGGAAGGTCCTTGTGCTGCAGCACACACCACTCTGTACACACCAGACCACACACTCTTACAAAACTCGGCAGGGCCTGTCGTTGCATTTGTTCGCCTTCGTTTGATTTTCTCGAGGTCGTCTCGAGCCCAAGAGGGCACAGGTCTGCCTTAGATCTTGGTAGAGATGTACTGGTTGTAGATCTCCATGTTGCGCCTCAAGATCTCTTCGCACGGGCCCATGACCCGGTTGAAGCGCTCCCGATCCATCTTCACCACCTTTGACACACGCAGCAGGTCAGACAAAGACTTGAGACTTCATCATGTTGTGCGGGAGAGGAGGTGCAGCAGTACCTTGACGTTGCCGATGGCGGTGACAGTCGCAGCTCGGGGCCTGTCGGTGAGCAGAGCGATCTCACCAAAGTATGAGGACGGGTAAAGACGGGCCACCTCCACCTCGCCCTGCTCGTTCACCTGCGAGACCCTGGTCTCGCCCTGAGCACCGCGCCATGAACAGAAAAAAAAAAAGCATGAGCGTTAGTTTCCCTCCAACTCACCTCTAGACCTGAACGGGCAGACGCGTGCGCACCTCGACGATGATGAAGAAGGAGTCGCCCCTGTCTCCCTGGCGAATGATGACCTCGCCGTCGTGGTAGACCTCCGGCTCCAGGGCGTCGGCAACGGTAAGCCTTTCCCAGTGGTTGAGCGGCGCTGCGGAAGGGGAGGGAACGGTGAGGGGTGAGAAGGACAAACAAAAGGCGAACCAAAGCTAACAAGAGGCCATACCAAGAATGGGCACTTTCTCGAGGAAGCCCTCATACATCTTTCGCTTCTTGATAGTCGCCCCCATCAAGATCTTTCGGTAGGTGACACGGTCAATGGCCCACAGCGTCACGTCCGTGGCAGCCTGCCCGAAAAGAAGCAACATAATTTAAAGGGTGAAAAAAAAAAACTAAAACTTTCGAAAAAGAAAAGAAGAGTAAAGCACCTTGACCGTAGCAGCTCTTTGAGTGCCGTAGATGAGAGCCAGCTCACCGAAGCTGCCACCCTCACGGACGACGCTAACCCGTTGAGGGGGTTGACCCTCCTTGGCGATCCAAATTTCGCATTCGCCTGACTCAACGACGTAGAAGTTGTCACCCTCGTCGCCCTGTTGAATGATGATGTCGTTGCCCTTGAATTTTACCTCCACCATGGCGTCGAACACTTGCCTACGCTCGTCTTCCTCAAGATGAGCGAAGAGGACGTTGGTGCGCAGCGCTTCCTCGAGGGCCTGCAGCGTTTCAGGGCTCTTCGGTGTGTTGGTCACCCCGTGGCCGGGAAGATCCGAGTCGAAGCCACTGAGATCAACCGGCTCGGAAGAGATGGCCATTCGGCGGCGCTGCAGAGATCGGTTGCTGAAGGTCGGATCAATGTCCACAGGGCCCCCGTCAGGCGAAGTGACCTGCATATCCTCACCCCCATATTCTCCACTGTGGTTGTTCTCGTTCTCCATCTCTACGGCGCCGTCATCCTCGGTCGTCGACGGGTGCGGGCTGCCATTTGCGTGAAGAGTAATTACGGGAGCGGGCGAGCCAGAAGAAAAGGAGGAAGAGGCGCCAGAGAAGGAGCTTCGCTCGAGCTTGGAGTGCTGGAGATAGTTGATCATGAAGCTGATGGCGTCGTCAGGTTTATGGAGGTACAGCTGTGACACGAGATTCGAGAGCAGGTTATCGATGCCTGTGGCCTTGATGTACTGCTCCTCCCTCTGCGGGATTCGCACCACACTCACCAAGTTGCTGCTAGAATCCATTCGCTTTCAATTGTGAGGTGATCTTTCTGCTTTTGAAGGGTTCCAATTGTTGGACACGGTCGCGTAAATATGGGCAGACGACTCTGAAGGGGGCTGGTAGAGCGCGTTGGGCCTTGCCGAAGAGAGTGGGGCTGTGAAAAACAGAAGCAAGACGAGCAGCAGGCACTCAGCTCTGCGCGTCTACAGCGCACGGCCGGAGCAGGTTGCTAGACGACTATCCACGCCGTTTACATACGAAAAATCGTTGGGTTTATTTGCGGCTACTTTAGCGCCGGAGCCAAGAGAACGCTTAAGCGTTATCTAGATGAAGAGGAACGAAAGCGGGTTGGCTGCGCTGGCATCACCTCCGTCCCGCATGAGAAGATACTTTTCGTACACCTTGGTGCCCACCTGACGACTGAGCAGTTGGGACGTTTTGTTGGAGAAGCGATGTGGATGCCACCATAACACCAAGCCAGCCTGGCCGTTGGTTTATTCTTCAGTTCACTATATTTGAAGGACTGAACAAAGTGGACCAGACTACATACTTGAGCAGCAGCATCAGTGAAGGTAACCCAAGTCAGGGTGATGTTCATTGCTGGGGTGTAGCTCAGACCATGTGCAAGCAGGACGGGGGGGGGGGGAAGGTGTATCACCAGGCTCCTTCCGGACAGGCCACCCTTCACTGGATAGTGTGCCAGACATTCTTTGCTGCTGTCACGCGCGTCGCGTTCGTTCCCCATGCGCTCCTAGAGGGAGCAAGAGAGAGGCTCTGAAGGCGGGATCGTGGATGGTTCAGTCAGCAGAGGTAGTGCTGTGTGCAGCACAAAGGCTGGCAGTGTACCTGGGCTTGTTGAAACCAGCATTGGGCATGTCAGTTACTCCAGCAATGTAGCCAATGGTGCTGGGGTCAGTGATCATTGGTTCAACATGAGAGTGGCCAGCTCCAAAGGTCACAAACTTATTAAACACATCACTACCAAAGAAGTGTTTCAAGACCTCTGCTGACACTGCACTAAAGGCTGACATCACCACAAGATGAGAACAAGGAGACTCTTACAAAGGAAGGAACCAGCTACAGTCTGTTGAGTGAGCCACACAACTCGCAAAGCTAGGAAGGCGTGGAGAACTGTTGAGTAGTATGTGGGCATGTTGCCTGACTGGTAGCTGGAGCAAGTCATACTCCGCCAAGGCGAAGCAGGCGCCCTTTTAACCTGCCTGTAGCGCCAATTCCTATTTTTCTTTCTTGCTTTCCATCTTTTCCGAAGGCGACGCAACCACAAACGGAACAGAGTTGTGCTCCGAGATGGCCGACCTTCCAGAGGTACTAACTTGTTTACTGTACCTGCGTGCTTTCCACGCATTCAGTTGCTACCGAATTCTGATTGTTCTATTCATCCAAATCAGCCGCGTCATGTTCAATGGTTTCCCCTGCTCGAGATGCGGCAAGAAGAGGGTCGTGGGCGTTTTCTTGTGGCGGCACAATCAATTCCTGTGGGGGAGGTCGTTTGCTGGTCACCACCCTACTGCAGGTTTTAACGCCTCCCTCTAGTGCGTCTTGAAGCCCGTTACAGCCCTCTGACCCGGGCCAACCCCTCAGGTCGGTGACAACTTCGTTGAAACGGATGGTCTGCAGCCACTGCTACCGCGCCAGCACCAAACGCCTGCCCGTGCAGTGCGATCGCTGTGGCGAAGTTTCATTCTGCTCTGCGGAGTGCAGGTGTGGTACAACCAGGCCTCTTCAACCAGGGTTACGATGCATTCGAACTTAGCTCTTGCCTGTAGGGATAAGGAAATGGAACAGCATCTCCCCTACGAATGTAGTTCTTTCAAGCGGATGAACCGTACCCGAGTGCGGTCCCCTTCAGTACTTACAGTACTGGGGCTCTCTTTGCTAACCTTGACGTCTGATGTAGGGGCGAGGGACTCTGGACCTGGACGACGTGCGCGTGATCATCAACATGCTTAACAAGCGCTACTGGGAGAGAGTCAAGCGTAATGGTGGACAAGCCAACCACCATTTGCAAGGTCAAGCGAAAGCGAGGTCTGACGCGCCCTCACAAGCAGAGACCACTACCGTGCCCGAGGCCTGCTCCGTTCCTGCTACAACGACCGTCGCGGAGCAGCCAGAACAAGCAACTCCCCTTCAAGTTGGGGCTTCGTCTACGGTGGTCGCGGCCAGCCTAGAGCCTGCCCCTTTGACAAGCGGAACATTTAGCGTGGACCCTCGCACAGAACCGGCGCCCTCTACCGAGACCTGTGCTACATTGGTGGACGAGGCCTTAGCAGGACAGCCGACAACGGCGGAGACGAGCTCAGTTGAGCCTGAAATTCAGAACACCGGAAGCACTGCAGCCGAGCAGGAAGAACTCAACGCACAAGCAGTGGCCGGACATGAGCGAACGGCGACAGAACAAGGTGCTCAGCCAGCTGCTCATGCCGAGTCGTCGGTTGCGAACCCCAACACCCCGGCGTACGCTCTGCCTCTCCATCGGAGCGAAGCTCGTTCGAGTTCTCTGATGGCTAGGATCGCGCAGAGTCGAAGAGCTCGACTTTGATAAAGATATTGCCGTTTTGGTTGGCGATCCCGAGATGCTGCCCAACACCGTGGAGAAGAAGGTGTTTGAGGACATGACCGTCTTTCTCATGCGCCTCGTGGACGAGCCTCTGAAGGAGGGCCTCACCCACGACTTGGTCAAACAACTCTTCTGCAAGAGCCGGTAATGCGCCTTCATGTTTGTTGCAGTTCGCCGCATGAGCCACGCCTTTAAAATTTGACTTGGGCCTGCCATTTTAGGTTCAATCGCTTCGGAAAGTGGAGCAAGAAGGGCACGGCTATGGGCTTCGGCGTGTTCCCGTGGGTCAGCTACTTCAACCACTCCTGCATCCCCAACCTTCGGCGCTATCAAGCGGTCTGTCCCTCCCGCCGTTTCATTTCGTACTCTGAGTGGTTCCCCTCTCTGGTCTCAAAAGCTCACATGACCTGAGGCAGGAGGATTATGGCACACTTGAGGTGCGGGCCATTCGACCCATCGAGGTCGGTGAAGAGTTGTGCATCAGCTACACTGACATCCACCTGTCCACCGCCGACCGGAGGAGCGTTTTGCGGGTATAGCTGCCTCTCTACTACTCGCCTCTTGGCCTCTATTTTGCTTGTCGCGTCCGCAATTGCTGCTGCTAACACTTGGGACTCAGGACTACTTTGGGTTCACTTGTATGTGCCCGCGCTGCACCGACACGACCGACGCAAGTGATCAGGTGCGGGTTTCTCCCACCTTCTTTGCCTTTCGCCTGCTTGTAACAACAAAGGACAACGGTATCGGCTGACCTTGTTGGTTATGCCACTTCGCGCAGTACATTCTGGAGATGTCATGTCCAAGCCGATTCTGCCAGGAGCTGCTCTTGCCGCTAAAGGAGTACGATTGCCAGGTGCTGCACTGTCGGCACTGCGGTATCATCAAGCCCAAGCACCGCCCCAAGAACTGAGCTCGATCAAAGACCTTTACTGGCGAGTACTTTTGCTTTATTCAAGCAAGATCGGCCACCACTTCGATCTCCACTTTCATCTCCTTCTCGGCCAGCTGGGCCACGCCAACGCACGTCCAGATGGGTTGGTGGGACGGCATCCATTTCTTCATCTGCTCGGCCATGAGGGCCACCGTCTCGTCGCCCAGAGGCACATGGTAGGAGTTGATGCGGTACACCTGCTCCCACCCTTTACCTCCTGCGTCCTTGATAGCCAGCTCCACGTTTTTAAAGGCCTGCTCGATCTGCTCCTTCTCCGTGCTGGGGAAGACCCCCGTTTCTGGGTCCCATCCGCCTGCATTCGCTAACGTCAGGAGAGCGAAAGGAGGAAAGAACGAAAAGCGACAGTTGGCCCCCCCCCCTCCCTCCCTTGAGGCTCGTGGTGGGAGAAGTGGTGAACCTTGCCCGGAACACTCGATGCGGTTGCCCACACGCACGGCTTGCGAGTACGAATACTGAGCCCAGTTGCGCATACCCACGCCCGGGTAGGAAGAGTACTTGAGGTGAGACATGGTAGTTGTGTTGGTGGTTTCGGCTGACGAGGGCTTGTGTGGCCCGCGTAGTTTGTGTTGTGTTCTGGCGCTGTCGAGCAAATTTCGGTCGAGATGCTGAGCTGAGAAAGTACATAAAAAAATACATTTCCGTTTAGTTCGGCGATAAAATGTACGGAAATGTCGAACGCGAAGAGGCGGGACCGATGATAGAGATGGAGCGAAGACGGCGAGATGAAGACGATGAGGACGAAGCTGAAGACTCGCTGCACGACACGAAGGCCAGCCCCGACGATGCAGATCTTCTAGAATCTCGCCCGCTTTCTGCATTCCGCCTTTCGTCACTCATAGAGCGCTCGAATCGAGCAGGTCGATGGACACTTGGTCTCCTTATACTCTTAGGAGTGGTCTTCATTTGGGTTTTTTCGGGAGTTTTGATGCAGGTAACTTCCCCTTCACTACTCGAATCTCTTTAAATTCATTTAATCTTATCCTCTCTCCTCCACCTAGTACATCTTCACCAACGCAGATTTTGACCATCCGTTCTTCTTGACCTACTTCTCCACCTCCCTGTTCACCACCTACCTCCTTGACTTCCTGCGCGACCTCCCTTGGCGGTATTTTCCTGTGCTATGCTCTCTTCTGGTCAACAACAACTCTCACATGCACGCATGCGTGGCCCCATGACTCAGGCGAGCGTGCGGCATGCGCGAGGCCAAGGACGAGCGGCGGGAGCTGATCCTCAACGACGGTGACCCGTCAGAGTCCAATGGAGCCCACGCCGCAGGGAAGCTGAGCGTAGACGAGATCTCGGCTGCAGCGGTGGCGCATGGGGACACAGAGAACGGCGCCCGGCCGAAGAGTAATGAGGACGGAGGGGAAGGAGATGCACCGTACACGGTCTGGCAGATCGCCAAGACGTCGCTCATCTTTTGCCCGGTGTGGTTCGCGGCCAACTACTCGTACAACAAGAGCCTCTCGCTCACCAGCGTCTCCTCCAACACTATCCTCTCCTCGACTTCCAGTACGTCACGCATCGTGCACCCCCTTCCCCCTTCAACTTCCGCCGCTGTCTCGTCCCGTCTCTCACTGACACTCCTGCAGGTCTCGGCACACTCTTCCTGGGTAGCGTCCTCGGCGTGGACTCCTTCTCGTTCGGTAAGCTCATCGCCGTGGGTCTCAGGTGCGCTCGCGGGACTTGCAATCGTGCGACGGTGGCACAATGCACTGACGATCCGAACGGACACGTATGTTTGGCTCGGCAACAGCTTGGGCGGTGTGGCCATGGTGGCCCTTACGGACTCCAACAGCAGCGACGAAGACTCGCTGGCTGGCGACATCCTGTGCCTCATCGGTACGCATGACCTGCTGGCTCTCTCCTGCTTTTTCGTTCATCGTTTCGGCTGCCCCGCTCAAGTGGTCGTTTGACGATTGGACAGGAGCCGCGTTCTACGCGCTCTACGTGGTGCTTCTCAAGTTGTTGATCAAGGACGAGACGAAGCTCAACACTCGGCGATTCTTTGGTTCGCGATCCTTCTCCTCACCGCCTTCTCTCGTCGTCTACCAGCTCACAGCGGTGCCCGTTGGTGTTCAGGTCTTGTCGGGCTCTTCAACGTGCTTCTCCTGTGGCCGTTCGGATTCCTTCTTCACTACACGGGCATCGAGCCCTTCGCCCTCCCTTCGGTACGCTTGACCTCTGTGGTGTGGTCTTTGCTTGGTGGCTGAGAGGGCTCATACGACCGATGCATGAGCAGGGCCAAGTGTGGATCTTTCTGACGGTGAATGGGTTCATTGGCACCGTGCTGTCGGACTACCTGTGGCTGTGGTCGGTGCTCCTCACTAGCCCGCTCGTGGCCACCATCGGCCTGAGGTGCGCCGCAACTTTCACCCATCGGATTTAGTTCCAATGGCCATTCTCTTAACACATCCGGTGTCGGTCGCAGCTTGACGATTCCACTGGCGATGCTTACCGACATCGTGATCAAAGGCAAGAGCTTTGCGTGGCTCTACCTGCTCGGCTCGGCCTCTGTGATCGCCGGCTTCTTGCTGGTCAACTGCGACGATTTTGTGCTGGTCTACCAGCGGCGTACGGTGGCGTGGCTTCGGCGCGTTTTTTGCGGCCATGAAGAAGTGGCGATCGTCGTAGAACACCAGCCAGTTCCCCGCCTTGAAGAACAGAACGGGCCGGGCTGAGCCACTTTCCCACCGTGAGCCGTTTCTATTTATTTTTGTTTTTTTTATTTAATTGATAAATAATCGATCAAAGCAAGTAGAAGCCTCGCGTGTTCTCGCCCTCGTAGTTGGCGTAAGCGTCCTTGACCCACTCCTCGAACGTCATGATCACCGGCTTGAAGCTCCCTGCACGCCGTTGCGTTGAGTGTTGCTGTCATCAAACACGTGATCATGGGGGCAGCAGCGCACCGAAGAGGATCTCCTGCGAGCCCGGGTTATCCACTACCCACATGTCTTCCTTGTCCAAGTGCTCATAGGTGACTAGCGTGATCGGCTCGTCGTCCCAGTCGGCGTCCACCTTCAATAGACATCAACAGAATTAAAAGCAGGAACAAGAATAATCCGGCATATAAACGCGTACCACCGTGCCGTCGGGCTCGCCCGTGCAGATGGGGACGCAAATGACCTCTTGCACGCTGTATCCAAACGCGCATATCGTGACTTCGGACCGCGGCGGCGTACAGATCTCCAGCCGGTACCACATGTCTGCGCCCCGCCCCCAATCAACCATGCGTGCATCCATCAGCAGCCGCGATGGTCAACATCACACGATGAGGGCGCGCGCGAGTACCGTTGGCGCGCTGGTTGACCTGCATGCAGTGGGCGAGGATATTGTGTGCGTGCCAGTTGGGCCCGTAGGGAATGTGAATGCCAGCGTAGTCGCTCGGGTTCTTGTGCTCCTCCTCGAAGACGGCCTTTTGCTCTCTGTCGTAGCGGCCGGCCGACTTCAGCCCGCGGTAGTTGCGTTCGAAATGGGCGCTGCGCCGCACAATCACAAACAAAACAACTTTGTGTAAGCCCTCTCCTCAACCGCAGTGTTGAAAGGACGAACGCTGCCAGAAAGTGCGCACTTGTGGTAGCCGTGTTCGAGGAGGAGCAAACGGGCGAGGCCTTGACGCTTGCTCCGGAGCGCGCCCGCCGAGCTGTAGACCGCCGTCTTGTAGAACGATGAGTGGACCTTGGATCGATCGAAGCCCGGCACTGCGATGGCAAATCCTGTGTCATCGGCCGCCGCGGTGAGCCGCATGCGACGAGTGACCAAGCGGCCAGTGAGTGCAGGCAAGAAAAGGACCGCGTACCTCGCTTGCTGTACTTGTACAGGCGGTACTCGTAGGAGCGCGAGCGGCGCCCGACGTCGACCTGGTTGTACTGCATCTTGAGGGCCCGCGCGCACCGCGGGTGTAGCAGCACGTTGACGCCGTCGAAGCCGATGCAGCAGCAGTCCACTGCGGAGTCCCGTGCTTGCAATCAGCGCACAAGAAGATCATTGACCTTCCCAGCCGAGGGGAGGTTGGCCGCACCGTCAAAGCCCATGAGGATCTCGACCGGGCTCTTGTACAATCGCAGCACGATCTGGATATGTCTGTTGTGTGCACAACCAACCAACAACGTCAACGTCGTGCGCGACCAATCAACAACGCATGGGGTGTCCATGACGTGGATGAACAGAAAAAGAGCTTCGTGGAGGCGAGGACAAGGACGAACCGTCGCGGGTAATGCGACACGATCGTGATGGCGTGGAGACTGCGGACCAGCGCGACTGGCTTGGGGTTGGCCGCCTTCACAGCGTTGAAGATCTCCAGCAGCTGCTCGTTTGTCGCAATCTGATCAGTCTCACGAGATCTCTGGCAGCTCCTGGGAAGTAGGGGAGGGGAAGGACGTGTGCCTTGGCGTTGGCCTGCTTCTTGTCGAGGCCGTAGATGAAGAGGTCGATGTCGGAGGCCTTGTAGGCGTGCCTGTGGTAGTAGCCGCGCAGGTCGGCCAGGGGCGTGGGCATGGCTGACGCCAACACCGACCTAAGGTCACGAGGGCCGCCCGCCGGCAATCATCATCAGATGATAATGACGAGGATGGTGGCGAATGGCTGGAGGGAGAACGTGCCCGCCGGCCACGAAGACGTTGTTCCAGTTGAGCTTGCGCAGCTGGCCCTCCGTGAAGATGTCAAAGTTGCGCTCAAACTCGGCAAAGGGAACGACGGCCTGCCCGCTCGTACGCTTGTGGATCGGCATCACCATCTCCACCGATCGCTGCACGTTCGTCCCACGATTCGGGTCAGAAAAAGGAGAGGAGAGGAGACGGCCCTCATCGCTGAGGAAGCGGCATCTGGAAAGCATGAACGGACCTCTTCGTCTTCGAAATCCTCAAAGTGAAAGAGGGACAGATCCTCGTGGGGGTTGATCAGCATCAGGTTCGGATCACTGCAGCGAGACAGCGACGTGGCGTCAGGGTCGTCGTCGCCGACCAAAAGCGGAAGGGGCCAACACGTAACTCGAGGATGGGGTGGTTGCGCTGCCGGACGAAGAGGGTCCGGTAGTAGTCCTCCTCCTGCTTGAGGAGGGCGTACTTGGCTGTGTTGGACATGAGGCGCGCAAAGTAGGGCAGTTTGCGCAGCCGCTGGAAGGCGGACCACGACATATGAGCCATGATCTGCCGCATGTAGTCGGTCGGCACTGTGCGCACCAACACGTCCCGTCGCCTCAAGTCAGAGCCAATGCGGAAAATCAAACATAAATAAAATAAAATAAAATAAAATAAATAAGTGCAGTCCTGCGACGCGAACCGGTCATGAGGTTCTCCACGTAGAGGTCCATCTGGTTGCCGATCTCGACGGCCAGCGCACGAGCCGCGAGTTCCTGCAGCTTGGGCATATGCATCACCGACCAGTGGGGCGCCGCCCAGCTGGGCTCTTTCTCCCTCTGCGTGGTCGGCCCATCTATGAATGTTTTAAAACTGAATATTAATAATTGCAAAAAGCATTCTTTGAATTGCAGAAGGAAAGGTACCGTGGGTGGAGGGAGGCGAAGGGGACTCGAACGCCTGCAAGCGAATGATCTGCTCGCACTTGCGCACTTGGCGCAGGGCATCGCGATCGCCCGGCTGAAGGGCAAGCACCTTCTTGAAGTCGGTCAGCGCCTTGCGGTGCTGATTGAGCTCCATAAAGGCCGTCCCGCGTCGATAGTAGCTCTTGGCATAGGCCGGGTCGAGTTCGCTGGCGCGGGTCGAGTCACTAACGGCGCTCGCGTAGTTGCCCCACCTGCCTCCCAACACGCCCGCACAGCGGAGCCAGATTATGAGCAGCCAAGCAGAGGTCCCAATGAGAGAGAGAGAGAGAGAGCGGACTTGAGGTGCGCCAGCGCGCGGTTGGCAAAGTAGACGGCCTTGTGCGAGCGGTCTTCGTCGCTCTCGCCGCCCCGCTCGCGGCTCTCCCGCGTGGCCATCCTGATGGCCTTGGTGTAGTACCGCACCGCCGCTTCAAACTGTCCGCCTAGCGTGGGTGCGCCTCAGCACCAGCACACGTGCGGGACCACAAAGAGAAGGAGGAAGAGGGCGGAGAGGGCACTCTCCGTACCGGTCAAAAGGGCGTTGGCCCGCGTCTTGCAGTCCTCTGCCGACGCCTGGTCGGCCGCGGCCTCGGCGGCCACGTCGAGATCCTCGTCATCCGCCGAGTCCTCAAGATCGTCATTCTCCTCCTCCCGGCGATACCGCTCGATGAGTCTGATCAGCTTGGCCTTCCGGCCGTCGCTCTCGGGCGTGCCCTCTTCCATCTGCCGCAGCTTGCCCTTGCGCTCGCGGGCCCGTCGCAGCAGTATGCCCTTGCGCTCGCAATATTGTTCGAGCGCCTCGAGCGAGCACTGAGCAAGGTTGCCCAGGTCCAGCTCACCCGTCTCGCCGCTGCCGTCCGAGCTGGCCGCATCAGCTTCGGTTGTCGTCGAGGCCGTCGCTGAATCGGCCATAGCCGTCGGCTGAGCGATGTTGTGCGACTGCGACGCATCTGCCGCGGTTGTGGACGTTGGCTGCGTGGAGGTCGGCAAGCCCAAGGGCTCCTCGGCCTCGTCCTGCGACTCCTCGTAATCGTCATCCTCGCTGCTTGAACCGGTCTCTGTGTCGCGATCCGAGTCAGCGCGGAGAGGAGGCAGCGAAGCCTGCGGGCCTCGGCGCGCCGGGCCGAACGGGAGCGGCGAGCTGGTGTCCGGCTCGGGTGAGAAGAGGTACGGTCGAAAGGGATTGTTGACCAGCAATTCCTCGTGGAGCGTCCGGTAGTCGTCTTCTTCGTCGTCATCGTCACTCAGGCCGTCTTCATCTTCGTTGTAGCTGTCCAGGCCCCGCAGCGCGTCGCCGGCCTCGTCTTCACTGGACTGCTCGAGCAGCGGCGGGATCTCCTCATCGTCGTCGACGAGCGCGGAGGCCAGAAGCCCCTCTGGCGGCACGGTGTAGAAGGTGTTGGCTGAACCCGCGGGAGGCTGGTGCAGGGGATCGTCGTCCTCGTCGCTGGAGCCGCTGAGGAGGGCCGGCATATCGTCATCGTCATCGTCGTCCTCGGCATCGTCGTCATCGTCACTCAGGCCGCCCACGGTCGGTAGCGTATTGACCATGCTGCTAAGCGACTGCTTGAGGAGCGACTGTGAAGGCTCGGTGCCGCTGCTGCCAGTGATTGCTGCGTGCGCGGCCTGCAGTTGATCTAGCGCGTCCTGTCCGCCCAGGCACCATCAGAAAGCTCGTCTTGGGGCAACGTCACACAACACCAGCTGGCAACGCGTACAACAATGTGTGGTGAGGTCACGTCAACACCGGCCAGGCCCTCGAGGGTGGACAGAAGGAACGTTCGGTCGAAGGGTATGCCTTGTTCGTGGCCTGAGGGTGTGCTGCAGGCGTCAGCATGTGCCACTTGCTCAACTTCCTTGAGAGCCTCGGCAATAATATCTTCCTGCTGCGACGATTCATTGAAATCGTTTATGTATGCGGTGGGTTCAGCTGGAGAAGCAAGGAATTCAGGAGGTGCAGCAAAGGGGGCTTGCTGCCCAGACGATTCCTCTTCCTGTACTGCGCGAAGAGCTTGCTCAAGCGCAGCCGCCATGGAATCGAAAACTGACTCCCGTTCGGGAGAGCCCTCCATCTTGCCGCCCCAGTATTTTAATCAATAAGTTGTTTTTTTTTTGTTTTTTTTTCGAATTTATTTGGTTTTCCCAGCAAGCGTTAGTGCTTGTCCTTCTTCTCTTTGCCTTCCTTCTTGTCTTTCTTCTCCTTGCCTTCCTTCTTGTCCTTCTTATCCTTGCCTTCCTTGTGCTCCTTGCCTTCCTTGTTCTTTTTGTCCTTTTTGTCTTTCCCCTCCTTGCCTTCCTTGTTCTTCTTGTCCTTCTTGTCTTTGCCTTCCTTGCCGGGGACAGCCTAAAACATTCAAGCCCCTGCCATGTTAGTGCCGAGGACCGCCACTTGGATAAGTAGTACGGCAGCGTACATGAGGGCCAGCCTGGGCCACTGGAGCGCCGTGCGGGTACGCGCCACCAGGAGGGAAAGCGCCTTGTTGCGGTGGGAAGGCGCCATGCTGAGGGGGATAAGCACCAGGAGGGTAGACGCCTTGCTGAGGCGGGTAGGCGCCAGGCGGATAGGCGCCCTGCTGAGGAGCGTATGCGCCAGGAGGGAAGGCGCCTTGTTGGGGTGGGAAGGCGCCAGGCGGGTACGCGCCCTGCTGAGGGGGATAAGCGCCAGGAGGGTAGGCCCCACCCTGCTGAGGAGGGTGAGCGCCTGGGGGATAAGCGGCAGCTTGGTCGTGCGACATGGCTCGGTTCTGGGTTCTTTGTGTTGCCTTTGCCTGGCGCCTGAAGCGACAAGAAGTGCGCTGGGTTTTTGCAGACACCCACGTGCGTGTGTGCTGTGGCCCTTAGGCTTCTGCTTCGTTGTGGTCTGTGGGCAAGGTTCTTCGAACGTTGTCCACGGACAAAAGGATGTTTTCTTTGCTAGTGAGCGGGCCATCTGCTTCTTGCGGTCCCCTATCACAGATTGTAGTGCTTTACGGCCGCTTCCAGCTCGCGTGCGAGCTCGGTAGGCGAGTGGGTTGGCGCGTGACACACCTTGGACTGCGCGTCGCAGACCAGGGCGGTGACCTTGCCACCCACGGTGGTCTTGTCCTTGAGCATTCCCACCTCATAGCGCGGTTCCTGGTCGCCGTCGAGCTCTTTCATGGCCACCACGGCGTTGGGCAGGAACATGCGGCCGAGCATGGTGAGGAAGGCATCCACCGGCGACTCCTCGCCAGATGGGGCGATGATGGCCACTTGCAAGTTCGAGTCCGTCAGGAAGTCAATCGCGACAAGCAACTGGTAGAAGGCCTGGAAGACAGAAATTGAAAGACGCGATGAGCGAACTGGGAGCGAGCGTAAAGGGTGCTAAAAGATGGCGTCATACCTGGTGAGCCTTAATGACGATGTCGCCAGCGGCCTGGATCACCTTGACGGCGCGAGCTCTGTAACCCTTCTCCTCGTCTTGAGTGAGCATGTCAAGTAGAAGCAGATTCATGGCCGAGGCGTTGTTCGCGCTGGGCGTCGCTCTGCATACGGCAATAGCAGTGCTGATTAGTGGACAGCTCAAGAGCGTAAGCATTCATCTAGACTCATACCCATCCATGAAATCCTTCGTCCGCACGATGAGGGGCATTGTCGGTGACTGGGGCGTGTAGAAGTAGCCCCCGCCCTGCGCGTCCCAGAACAGCTCATCTTGCTTTTGCTGTGCGTGTGTGAGATTGGGTTTGCAAGGCGCTAGAACGCAGGTAAAGAGGCCCACGAACCTGAAGCTGCTGGGCCCACTCGACCCAGGCCGGGTTGAAGTCGGCCTGATAGAGCTGCAGGAGGCCTCTGGACAAAGAGACACAGAATGAATGAGTAATTAGATGACCATGATGATCAAGGCACAACACTGGAGGCGAAAAGGCAGACGCGTACCGAATGAGGAAGACGTAATCGTCTAGCGTGCCATCGTACCTGGACTCGCCATCACGGAAGCGGCGCAGCAGAGTGTTCCTGCCGGCGTCATATAGGTGCTCCTTCACGAATTTGGCTGCATACCGTGGGTCAGCGGTTCTTCGAAGAGTTTCAGGACACGGAGGGTTCGGACAAAGTACCGGCTCTCTGGGCCGACACAAGGTAGGATGATTGGCCCAGTGCATTGGCGGCCAGCGCCATCGAGCAGATCATGAGCCCGTTCCAGAAGGTCAGCTGCTTGTCGTCCTCTGAGGAGACGGGGCAGACCGGGGACAGTCCGTGACCGCGTTACCAACAAGGCGGGGAAGGAGCAAAAGGAGGCTGGCGTACTGAGCGGGTGTATCCTGCGCTCCCGCACTTCCATCAGCTTTGCCGTAGCCCTTTGGATGAGCGGGTCCGTCTTGACACTCCAGTCCAATTCCTGTACCGCGCACCCATGTTGATCGGTTGTTCTCTCAACCGCGCCCACAGGCACCAAGAGGGGCGGGAGAGCACCTTCTGGCCGAGAAGGTTGAGGTGATTGGTGTGATGCTCGAAGTTGCCTCGGTCGGTGACGCCATACACCTCGCAAAACCGGGCTGCCTCCTGAACGAGCAAAGAGCAGCATGAGGACTGGCCGGTCATGAAGTGGGAATGTGGTGAGCGCACATCAGGGCTGAGAATCTGTTGAATCTCGTGCTTGGTCCACACGTAGAACTTGCCCTCCTCGCCCTCGCTGTCGGCGTCCTCAGCCGAGTAGAACCCGCCCAACTGCTTGTTCTCCATCACCCGCTGCACATAGTCCAGCGTTTCCTTGGCGATACTGGCGTAGGTCGCGTTGCCTGTCGCCTGGTAGGCCTCAAGATAGGCCTGAGCCAGCAGCGCGTTGTCGTACAGCATCTTCTCAAAGTCTTGTTTTAATGCGTGTGTTTTGTGGGTGAGCGCCTGTCGTGTGGCCGACGTGCTTCAAGCAGGGGAGGGGAATCATACGAGGGATGAGCCACTTGCGATCGGTAGAGTAGCGCGCAAAGCCGCCACCCAGGTGGTCGTAGAGTCCGCCCTGAGCCATCCGCTTCAACGTGTGCTGATCACGAAAAGTGATCAGCAAGGCGTAAGAAATGTGATGGCCAACGCGTACCTCAGCCATGCGAAGCGCTTCCTGCTCGCCAGTCCTCTGATGAATGCGCAGAAGGATCATAATGTGCATCAACGGCGGGAACTTGGGTGCGCCGCCGAAGCCTCCGTACTGCTCATCAAAGTCGTCTACAGCCAAAACGTCCATGTTGAGCACTTCGCTATCCCGGGAGCTCCCTCCGGAGCGCATATTTCCTTTGAGCTATACGCACCAAGTGACTCGCGGAAGACTCTTCTGAACAGGTCTTCGTCGAGCGGAACGTGGCCGTTGCCAAATAGCCTGCACTCAGGTAAGGTAAGCCCTCTTGTGTGAAGAGCTCTTGGCGGGGACGTGCGCGACGCACCGGGTGGAGTTGGCGTTGAGGTGGGTGTGCAGCTCGTCCGCCACCCGCAGCAGCTTGTTCCAGCTCAACTCCCAGGCTGTGGCCAGATTGCGAAGAATGTGCATGAAGTGATCCTTGGGGAAGTAGGTTCCCGCAAAGAAGGGCTTGAGCTCGGGCGTAACGAAGACCTAAAGAAGGAAGGATAGGCCATGACATCACCATCAACGAGCTCTTTGGCTGGCAGAGGGGGGAGAGGCGAACGTTCAAGGGCCAGCCGCCTGAGACTCCCATGCTTTGTGCCGCAGTCATGTAGATCGTGTCCACATCTGTAATACATAAAGCCACGTAAGTCATCGAAGAAAAGGGTTGTGTGGTGGCGATGCTTACCGGGAAGCTCCTCACGGTCAATCTTGATGGCGATAAAGTTGTCGTTTAGCAGCTGTGCTACTTGCTCGTCTTCGAAGGACTCCCGCTCCATGACGTGGCACCAGTGGCACGTCGCTGCACGGCGCAGGTTGCGCATATGAGACCCTGCTGCGTAGGATGTTCACTCACTTGTGCCGTACCGTAACCGATAGAAATGAGGATGGGCTTGTCTTGCTGTCGGGCTTGCTCAAAGGCGGTAGGCCCAAAGGCAAACCAGTGCACAGGGTTATGCGCATGCTGCAGCAGGTAAGGGCTCTTCTCCTCGCTGAGGTGGTTCTGTGTGCAGTTGTGTCAGCCCCTACAGCAAACACAACAACCACCAAGGGGCGGACATCACGCACCTTCCTGTGGGCCACGATGCTCGGGTCCAGTCGATGTTCTTGAGCCAAGGCAATGAGCTGCTCCTTGCTCTCAGCACCGACTGAGCCAACGCCGGCACCCTTGAGCAAGTCCTTCAGCTGTTTCGCGCTCAAGTTGTCGAAGCTGTCGCCCTTCTGTTGCTGTTGTTGGCCGCCTTGCTGATAGTGCTCTACTCCCTCCATTGCGTGCGTGTGCCTCTCGCTGGTTGTTTGTGTTATGGCGGCTCCACAGTTTGCCGCGAGTTAAACCTGCCCAAGCTCATGCCTGCTCGCACAACGCTCGTGAAATGTTTTACATTGTTTAGAGGAACCTTGGCGGCGACATTTCTGGTGCTCGTGGCCGCACTCCACCGAGAAAGCCGCTTGTACTGGCCAGGCGCACGCCAAAGGGACTTTTCGTTCTTTCCTCCCTGCAGACCGGGATAAGTATTGATGTTCCCGAAATTTTTGGGTCCAAGTGCCGACTTTTCATGACTCTAGAGCCGAGAAAGGTGGTGCTGGTGGCGCAAAATGATGAACCTTTGCCATCAAATAAAAAAGCCAACAGACAGACAAGGCGCAAAAATCTTGACTCTATTGCTTCATATGAGCACCACACCAACACCAGTCGTTGAACTGCCTCGAGTCGAACCGGAGGAAGTCTTGGCCACCTTACGGGTCGAGAACGAAGCGCTGACCAAGGAGTGGCAAGAGATCCATGAAAAGGCCATCACCACGTTGGCCAAACGAGATGAAAACGAGCGCAAGCGACGGGCCCTCGAGAAGCACATCTCTGCATGTGGCCCTACAGAAAAGGAGAAAGGGCCTCCTGCAAAGCGCAAGAAGCACAAGCCGATTAGCTCCCAGATCAAGGCGCTCATCATCCACCAAATCCTCAAAGTGGGTGAGCTTACCTGGCAACAAGCAGCAGAGCTCTACCAAGTCTCGAAGAGCTCTGTGCAACGCATCATCCACAAGGCACAAGAGGAAGCAGCACGAAAGCTTGCCTGTGCACTCCATGAACCAGCTCCACCTGCTCCTGTCACGAAGCGCAAAGGGCGTAAATCAGTCCTCAATGGTGAAGATCTGGTGGAGATTCTGGGTTGGATTGAAGATCGCCCTTCAATGACACTGAAAGAAGTGCATGAGTGTGCTGCAGTCGACCTGCAGAAGAAAGTCAGCAAGTCCACCCTCAAGCGCATGTTCAACACTCTTGACATCATGTACAAGAACATGACGTTGATCCCAGCCAAGTGGAATGAAGAGAGTGTCCTCAACGCCCAGCAGCACTACGTTCATGATGAAGTGCACAACTTTCTTGGTCGGCCACTGGTCTTCATCAATGAAAGCGCTTTCAACCTGCACCTCGTGGCCAAGAAAGGGTGGGCTTCTTGAGGAGAGCCTGCTCACCTGAGTGTGCTGCCCAAGCGAACAAATCTGACGCTCATCGGGGCTTTGGCATGTACTGGCATCATCTTCTTGAAGTTGATCGATTCACAAGAGTTGAAAGGGAAGTGTGGTGTCAATGCAGACGACTTTCGCCTCTTCCTCCTTGACCTGCACAAGCATCTTCCCGAATCGGCGGTGATTCTCCTCAACAATGCGTCCATCCACAAAACTGACGTGGTCAACGACACTTTCGATCTTCTTCGATCTGATGGGTTCAAAGTGCTCTTCCTTCCTCTGTACTCGCCCTTCTTGAATCCAATTGAGTACGCCTTCTTGAAGATCAAGGGGGCTGTGCACACAATGCCGTTCCACAACAAAAGTGAGCTCGTGGACGCCATCAACAACGCCCTCACCACCATCATGGCAACTGACGCGCGAGATTGGTTTACACACATGATTCACTACTATCAACAATGTGCACTTGGCTTGCCCTTCACTGGGAAGCCCCTCAAACCGACCATCTTTGAGACTGCTCCGCCTCCAACCGCTGTGCAACGTCACCAGTGGGAGGCATCTGTCTCCACCAAGGCCCAACCAGCTGTCCCTCGTATCACGCCAGCACCTTAACCTTCTTTTTCTTAATTCTTCTCCTGCTTGCTCCCACATCGACTCGGATCTCTGCGCTTCGTCGCTCGCTCGCAAAAGCGGCCTTTTCTTTCTCCCAATACAACTCTTTTTCTTTCCCTTTTCTTGAGTCTTTTTTGCGATTTTGGGTTCAGGCTTTTTGCGGAGGCTCGGCGCAAAGCCTTGGGTCTGCGGCTGCACAAATTCAACCTTTTTGCTGGCTTGGACCCAGGAATTTCGGGAACATCAATATGACAAAAGGAGCCGGTCCCAAAAGCCAACATTTGCCCGGCAGCACCAAGATATACCCCCGAAATTTCACGCCGGCTCCGTTCCCGGAGCGGTTGATGCAAACAAAATTGTACAAAACGGCGACAAGCCAAAGCAAAACTCTTTTCTTGCTGGGCCGTTTGTTGAGCTGAAGATGAAGAGGGCTACCGCGCAGTACTGGTAACTTCCCCACCTACTCGATAAGAGTGAGGCCTCACTCCCTGCGCGCGTTCCTGGCGCCGGAGGTACCTGACGTTTGGGGGGGGGGGGTAACTCGCTCAGTTCAACGCGTGTGGTGGCCAGAGGCACTTCCGGCCTCCGCGCCTCTACGGCGCTGCGCTACTCGCACGAGAAGGCGCACTACCACCACGGAGAGCACAAGCAGCAGCACCACCAGCACCAGCATGCGCCCTCAACGGTCAAGCACGACGTAGTTGTGGTTGGCGGCGGCGCTGCCGGTCTTGCGGTGAGCAGCCAGCTGCGGCGGGCGATGAAGGGCCTCGACGTGGCGATCGTGGAGCCCTCCTCCAAGCACTACTATCAGCCCGGGTGGACCATGGTCGGCGGAGGCCTGGTGGACAAGCAAGCAACGGAGCGGTTCGCTTTTCTTTTTCGCAATATTTCTTTTTTCAAATTTTTTTGCATTTTTTAATTTATTTCTTGCGCAGGGATGAAGCGGATCTGATTCCCAAGGGAGTAAAGTGGATCAAATCGGCTGTGACGCAGTTTGCGCCAGAGGAAAATGCGGTGGTGACGGCGGACGGGCACACCATCCACTACAAGTACCTTGTGGTGTGCCCTGGCCTTCAGATTAACTGGGATAATGTACGCTAGCCCCCCCCCTTCCCCCCCCTTTCTGCCCTGACCATACCATGCACGAAGAGCTCACCACTGTCTTCGGCCCATGTCGTGCAGGTCAAGGGACTGCGCGATGCACTGGGCAAGAAGGGCGTCTCCTCCAACTACAGCTACGAATACGCCGACAAGACCTGGGTAAGGCTCCCTTTCATTGTCATCATCACCATGATCCCGTGGGGCTCACTCGATTCTCGTGCAGAACTTCATCAAGCACTTCAAGGGAGGCAAGGCCATTTTCACCCACCCGGCCACGCCCATCAAGTGCGGCGGTGCCCCGCAGAAGGTGATGTACCTGGCCGAAGACCACTGGCGAACGCACGGCGTGCAGGCCGACATCTCCTTCTACACGGGCGGGCCGTCCATCTTTGGATCGCCTCACTACGCCAAGGTCCTCACTCGGATCTGCCAGGAGCGCGGCATCAGCACCCACTTCAAGCACGACCTCGTTGAGGTGAAGGGCGACAACCATGAGGCCATCTTCAAGGACCTCAACTCGCAGGAGCTCGTCGTGCGTTCTCCCCGTCTACTTTCTCGCCAGTTGCGACTGACTTTGGCATGGGCCGCACTAGACGGTGCCCTACGATTTCATGCACGTAACGCCGCCCATGGGCCCGCCTGCCTTTGTGAAGAGTAGCCCCCTCGCCGACGCGGCGGGCTGGGTCGACTTGGACAAGCACACGCTGCGGTAAGTTCTACCTCTACGTTCTCTTCTTCCTGTGCCCGTTCTCACCAGGCGAATTTCGTTAAATAGACACGCCAAATACGCCAACGTGTTCGGCTTGGGCGACGCGAGCAACTTGCCCACGTCCAAGACCGCGGCCGCGGTGAGCTCGCAGGCCTCGGTGGCCACGGCCAACCTGCTCACCACGATCCGCCATGGCACGAGTGCGCCGTTGCCGGAGAGCTACAACGGCTACACGTCGTGCCCCATCGTCACCGGCTACGGCAAGCTCGTGCTGGCTGAGTTTGACTACTCCCTGCAGCCCTGCGAAACGGTTCTTCAATTCTCTTTGGCTTCACCTGAGCCTGATTTGACGTCGTTTCTCATGCCTGGTCTGTGCGCGTGTGTTGTCACCATTAGTTCCCCGTGGACCAGTCAAAGGAGCGCAAGTCCATGTTCCACCTCAAGAAGGACGCCATGCCGCCCATGTACTGGCACGGCCTCGTCAAGGGCCTGTGGAAGGGCCCGCGCCACCACGCCACCACGCGCGTTCTCCGGAGCCTCGGCGGCAAGAAGCAGGAGCAGCAACCTCAACAGTGAGGCGGTGTGTCATTCTCGACGTGATGCCAGTTGTCCTGCCTGCACAGCCGTTTTCGGTTGCTGGGCTTGGCCACCTCATTCTTGTGACAAGGTGGCCACTTTGGGAGCAGCAAGATAGAAGATAAAAGAGAAAGTTGAGCCAACTCGCTCGTTGAAGTGGTGGCGCAGGAAGGTGGGCGCCAGCAGATGCGTCCAGGTCGCTCAGCTGGGCCCGTCAACTTCCCGGAAGGAAGAGAAAAAAGACAGGCAATCTACCGCAAGAAGAGTGATTGTGAAGAACCACGAAGAACACTGCGTGTGGGGTGTGGCACGGCTAAGGCAACGCGACTGGTTGTCGTGGCCGAATCAGCGCTCGATCAAACTTCCTCCGCCTCATCGTCAGCACCGCCGAAACCGCCCAGAGGACCACCCGTCGAGATGGCTCGCGGAATGAGCATGGCATGAATGTTGGGGAGAACGCCACCATCTGGAACGGCGAGCCGACACGGCGGACGGTAAGAGAAAGTGTGAAAGTTGGACGGGTATTGTGGCGTCGAAAATGTCGGGAGGGAGCTCCAAGGTACCGGGCAGTACGACATGGCGAAGCAGCTTGTTGAGCTCCTCGTCGTTGCGGATGGCCAGCATGATGTGCCTCGGAATGATACGTACTTTCTTGTTATCACGCGACGCATTGCCGGCCAGCTCTGCATTGGGAAAGTACAGATCAACGCCACGTGGAGTAGAGAAAAGGAGCACAAGAGAGGAGCAAACCCAGGATCTCAGCCGTAAGGTATTCTGCACACCATTAATAACACGCCACGTCCCATAAATCAGTCTCGAGACACGAACTGCCGAGTCCTTCGGGGGAGGAGAGGAGGCCAAGGCACGTACCCAGCACGGCAGCCAGGTAGACCGGGGCACCTGCACCAGTCCACAAGGGAGAGTAACATGGGAACAGGGATGTTACTGAAAGGACAGCAAAGAGAGGGTGAGAAAAAAAGGGATTTGGGGGGGTGCAAGTGCCTGCGCCGACCCTGGCCTTAGACCGTTCCTTAAGATAGCGGTGAATGAAGCCCACCGGGAACAGCAGCCTGTGGGAGAGCGAGCGATGAGCGAGCAGAAGCTGCTGATCTGCTCGTCTGCCGCGTACGTACCCTGCACGACTCGACTTGCTCATCCTTCCGCTGCTTTTGTCGAGCGTTGTGTACTTAGTTACAGCCTTTGTGCCCTCTGAAACGGCGTGCTGTGGTTGGAAAGGGTGTCAGCAAACGTAGCAAGGGAAGGTCATGCGGTCTTGATGGAACGCCCACCTTGGCCAGCTCGCCTGGCAACATAAGACGCACAGATGTCTGCACCTCGCGGCTCGTAAGGGATTTCTTGGCGCACAGCTCTACAAGTTCCACAGCTTGCTGGAGAATGAAAATCAAGATCATTAACATGCCAGACCTGCCCCCAATAAGAATCAAACCACATGTACCGAGTGAATTCGATCGGCCATATCGTGAACAAACGAGTTCATGATGGACATCGCCTTTTGTGAAATGCCCGTGTCTGGGTGCACTTGTTTTAGCACCTTGTAGATGTAGGTGCTGAAGCTCTTCTGCGTAACAGGCACAATTCGCTTCTTCCTCGCCATCTCTCGATTGGGGGGTGTAGCGGCTGTTTTCGGGTCACACAAACTCGAAATCTGAAACAGCAAGCTGCCTCCCGCCCTTTACTTACATAAAGCGTTCCTCGAAATCATATTAACTAAAAATTAATTTGCCATTTTTCAATTCTGATTAAATAAAATGTCGCTTCATCCACGGGGTGGGCCGCGAAGAGGGTCAACGAGGAGGAGAGGCCCGCCCTCGCGAGAGGCCATCATGGCGGCCGTCTTCTTCGACTCTTCGGTCACTCGGTCTGGCGCCATCCTGAAGAATCAGAACGGTGCTGGAGGTGAGTTCATCGTCGAGCGAAGAGCAAAGAGCTAAGGGCACGTACACGTCAGGTCGGAAGTTAAAGAGGAGAGCGCGCAGCTGCGTGCCGGAGAGCGCGGTCAACTGACGTCGGACGGCCTGGGGCTTGGTGAACACGGCCTTGTCCATGATCAGCAGCGTGACGGCTTCGGTGATATGCTGCAGCTCGCTCCTACACCGGTTTCACAACGTGGTGAGCACCAGTACACGATCTGCATGCGTGTGTGGGCTGGGCTGCGGCGCACTCAATCTCATCGGGGTGGAGGAAGTTGAAGGGCGCGTCGCTGTCCTTAAAGAGCCACGACGTGAGACGGGCCAGGCCCCACTTCATCTGCACACAACAAAGCCATCGAGCGGTGAGAACCAACAACATCACCACACATAAGGAACCATTCGATAGGGGAGAGGTTTCTTTTTACCTTGAACGCGTTGGAGCAGGTGCACAGCTCCGGCCGTTGGATCACCACGTTGACCAGGACCACGTTGATGGAATAGTATACCAGCGCCGCCATTTGTTGCATGATGGCCGGCAAAACGCAGTGGCCTGTCCGGTTGCGTGTTCAGCGTTAGCCGCCGCATAGAAAGAGGACGAGGGGCTGCGGGGTCAGCGGCGTACCGCTGAGCTGCGTAAAGACGATGTCGAGATGACGCGTGACGTCTTGCTCGGTGGGCGGCAGCCGATCATTTCCGCCGCCGCTCATCTCGGCCGGCGAGGGAAGGTCTGCGTGATGTGACGCAACTCAGGTCAGTCATCACAAACCGATTAGCACAAAGGACAGGGCGGCGTACGCTGCGCGCGCGGGCCACCGGGCTTGGGTGGCGCGACGGACGGGGCCGGGTTCGGGTGGCTCAGGATGGCCGGGATGAGGAGGGGCACCACCGTGTCGACTACCTTGGCGTGCATCTCGAGGAAGATGCGCTCGGCCACAAAGTAGAGCTGGCGCAGGAAGGAGGACAGGAGGCTCTCCCCCGTGGCCGACCTTCGGAGCTCGACTCGCTTGCGCGGCGCCGGCAGCGGAGCCGCCACGGGCTCGTCTCGTGGTGGCGGCCGGCCTCGGCCCTCGTCGTCGCTCCCGTCGGGCGAGTAGGGCGGCGCGCCGCCGCGGCCGCGGCCCTCGCTGGGCCGTCGTGGCTCGTCCCAGCCGGGCGGGCCACCATTGCCACGACCTCGGCCGCCGGGCCCGTCGGCCGGTCCTGGCCCGCCATTGCTCCCGCGGGCGGGACCACCGGAACTGTCCCACATAGGCGGACCGCCACGGCCGGACGGAGCGCCGCGCCCAGGACCGCCGGCGCCGGGCGGGCCAAAATCGCCGCGCCCACCGCGACTCGGCGGACCACCACCTCCGCGGCCTCTGTTCGGGCTATCGTAGGGACCACCAGGACCGGGGGCGCCGCGGCCACGGCCATCACCGGGCGGCGGACCTCCGCGGCCAGCCGGAGACATGGGACCGCCTCCGCGACCGCGGCCCGCGCTCTCGCCGCTGCCAGCGAAGGCTGGTCGGCGGTCAGCCTCGGGATCGGGGCCGGGCAGGTCCTGGCCCATGGAAGCCACCATTGCAGCACGGCGACGCTTGTCGTCGAGCTCGGCCGCGCGCCGCTCGTCAATAACGAGCAGCCCGCTTTCGCGCATCGCCGCACAGGCCTCGACGAGGTCCTCGTCTACGTGGAAGGGCTCGATCTTCTCCCTGTCCATGATGATGCTCTGGATCAGCGTCGACACCAGCGACAGGTAGTAGGCCTGGTGCTCCGAGTTGCCCACGCATCGCTCGAGCGTGGCGTCCAGCGCGTCGATGACGTGGTTGAGCAGGTGCTGGTCGGTGTGCTCCCTGTCGAACAGCCCGTTCTTCTCCAGGAACCAAAAGAGGTCCTGCGCCACCTCGATGGCGTCGCCGCCGTCGCCTGGCTCGCGATCATCCTGCGACAGGCAAGAGCCAACGATGAGCGATAACATGAGAAGGGGAAGCAAGACGAGAGAGAGCGTACATCGCTGTCGCCGTCGCGCTTGGGAGCCTCGCTGTTGCGGTGAACCTCCACGGCGAGAATGGTCTTCTCCACCATGTCGAGCTTCTCCAGGCGCTGTTTGAGGACGTCCTTCTTAATCTCGAGCTTCTTGAGCATCTTCTTGAGCTCTTTGCTGTCGCCCTTCTTCTTTTTATCATCATCGTCGTCATCATCGTCGTCGTCATCGTCATCCTTGCTCTTCGTGCTGGACTTCTTCTTTTTCTTCTTCTTGTCATCATCATCATCATCGCTGTCGGTGTCGTCGTCGCTCTCGCTCTCCTTCTTGCCGCTCTCCATCTCCTCGAGCTGAGCCTTGAGGTTCTCGACCTTTTCCTTGAGGCGGCGGATCTCGGCCTCCTTCTGCTCGCTCTGCTTGATGGCTTTCTTGAGGCTCTGCTTCTTGACGTTGAGCTCGACGTGCATGTCGCGCACCATCTTCTCCAGCTTGGTGGTCTTCTGCTGCAGGAGGCTCTCCTTGCCCACCTCGGTCTTGTCGGCCCGCTCGCGCTCGATCAGCTCGCCGGTCTTGATGGAGAGCTCCGCCCGCAGCCGCTCGACTTTGTCGCTGTGCTCCTCGACGTGGCCCTTGAGCTGTTCGATCTCCCGCACGCGCTCCTCGAGATCAGCCTTGAGCTTGTCCATCTCCTCGTCCTTGTCCCGCAGGTCCTCCTTCAGGTCATCGACCTCTTCCTTCAAGTCGTCGATCTTCTGCTGCCGCGCCCGCAGCTCCTCCTGCAGTCGGGCCACCTCGGACCGCTGGCCGTCGAGCGCGATGGCCAGGTTCCGCTTCTCCTCGAGCGCGCGGTTTACCTCGGTCCGCAGGGCCGCGACCTCGTTGCTCTCGCTGCCCTGGCGCGCACGCAGTTCGCGTTCTCGGCTTTCGCGCTCGGCCCGCTCTCGATCGACAGCGGCCCGGAGGTCGGCCTTCTCCCGCTCGGCCCGCTGGAGCTCTTCCCGGACCGAGTCAGTCGCGCGCTTCTCATCTCGGATCTCGCGGTCCTTGTCACCCAGCTTCTGCGATAGCGCGTTGTAGTCCTGTTT
>NAVB01000996.1:0-23016 GCA_002179805.1 Acanthamoeba lenticulata
CAGGAGCAGCAGCAGCAGCAGCGCCCATTCTCTTCCCGTCAGCAGGCAGGCATTGCTGATCACGCTCCTCTTCCTCCACCTCCTCCTCCTCCTCGGCTCCTCGCCTGCCCGCCCCCTGCCGCATGCGGGGACCTCTTCGTCTGATGGGTTTTTGGTTTTTGGGTTTTGGGTTTTGGGTTTTGGGTTTGGGGAGGGAGGCGCACCCGGCATAGGCGCATTCGAGGGCCTCACCGGAAGCCGTGGTCTGAGCCGGGGCCGGCTTCTGCGTTTTGGCCGTGCGGTGCTCCTGCGTTGATCACCACACACACACACACAACCCCCGGCAAAAAGAAGGGGAGGGAGGGGGGGAATGCTGTTGGTGTGGCGACGATTGGAGAGGAGGGGCGGGGCCACGGAGGAGGGACAAGAGGGGGCAAGGCCCTCGGCTAGGCACCTGGCGAAAGTAGGAGACGTAGGTCATCACGGACAGCTCGTCGGGTTTGCCATCGAGCATGTCGTCGACGTCGAGCAGGATCGGAATCTGGCACAGCTCCTCGGCCTTCTGAAACGCGAGCTCCAGGTTGTGCCGCGCGTCGGCCTTGTCGAGGGCGCGGAGATCTATGGCGCCCGGCTGCAGTGCGTTCACCAGCCCGCAGAAGAAGGTGCCATCGGCCCAGCTGCGCTCGTCGGCACGCAACACGGGGGGGGGCACGTTGTGGTGAGTCTCCGCACGTGTGGTATGTGTGGCGGTGGTCGAGGGAAGCCACCTTTGCTGGAAGTTGGTGATGTCGTCCAGGCCCTGAGGCACGAGCACCTGCTTGCACCAGTTGAGCAGCTGGTGCTTCACCGAGGAGGTCTTGGGCATGGTTATGCCACTACCGGCGATCCCGCTGCCGCTGGCCCCCTCTGGAAAGTTTAACTCTGAGTTTTTCTCCTCTGTGGCCACGCACCGGGCAAGCACAAGAGAGCAAGCAAGAGAACGCGAGTGAGCTTCAGGAGAGAATGCGCCATTCCTACATGTACATGGACATGGGCATGGACGTGGATGGCGCATGGCCCGAGGAGCAGAGGGGCAGATTGGGGGGGGGGGACAACTCACCGTCCCACTCGCCCTTCTGGATCTGGAATCGGAGGATGAGGGTCCAGATGAGGCCCAGCACGAGCTTTGTGGTACCGTCGAAGATATCTTCGCGCGCGTATGTGTGTGCGTGCGTGTGTGCGTATGTGGGGGGGGGGGATGGAATGAGGGCGCCCCCAACCAGCGAGTCAGATGATGCCACCTCCATCATCACCACCACCACCACCACCGCCATCAAAAGGGGGGAAAAGAGGAGGGAGCGTGGGAAGGAGAGGCACGCACCCTCGGGTCCAATGTTGACGAGTACGATGCGCTTGCGCTCGAGGAAGGAGAAGGAGATGTTCAGGTTCTCGAGGTTGTGTATCTTGATGCGCGGGTTGGTGTGGAAGCTGGGCCCGCGCAACCGCTCGCCCGAGAGGAGTTCGAGCAGGTGGACCAGCATCACGCCACTGCTCAAGTCCTTTTCCAGACGCTGCAGCTTCAACTCACGCTCCTTGAGCCAGTGATTGCACCACGCCGTGAATGTCTGGCCACCGGTCCGACCAAACAACACCACATCGCAACACCACCACCACCAACACACGTTTTAGCCCCCCCCCCCGCCCCCAAACAACCACCAACCCACAGCATGGGCATGCCCACACACATACACACGAGAAGTGAGTTCGAGAGCTTCATGCAGCAGCGAACCCGCGGGCCTAAGACGCTCTGCCTCCTCCTCCTCCTCCTCCTCTACTCCTCCTCCCACGCCTGACAAGAAGGTTGTGCAAGAGGGAGGGGGACCTTGCGCTGTTGGCGAATCCAGTGAGGTTCCGCAGCCTCGAGGCTGGGCGATGATGGTGCCTCTGCTGCGTGCCCTTGCATGCTTCTCTCTTTTGCGTCTCCCCTCGCTCTTCTCGGATGCTAACCGGAAAGATTGCCACCACCTCTCCTTGTGGGTGCTCGTTGTTCCAAACGAGCACGAATGGGCAATTTATTTTATTATTGTCGCGGCGGGTGGTGTAAAAAAAAAACTGTTTTTTCTTCTTTTTTTTGTTATGTTTTTATGATGACGGGCGCAACCGAGTAATGTACACAGAGAGCGCGACGAGGTTCGCTTTCGCAAAGAGGAGGAGGGAGGCAGGAAGCTTCATGTCACAAAAGAAAAAGAGTGGGAAAGAGAAGAGAGACAGAGAGAGAGAGAACGGGGGGCGCTTCCCGTCGCAACTGGAGGCTCAGACGAGCACGTATTCCTCGTCATCCCCATCGACGAGGACGGAGCGAGGGCCGGGCTCGCCCGGCGATTCGACGGAGGGAGCCCTGGAAGTCACTTGCGGTGAAGACGACGAAAACGAAGGAGTCGAAGAAGAAGAAGAAGAAGAAGAAGCAGTAGTAGAAGTAGAGGGACAAGAGGAAGAAGTAGGAGTGGTCGTAGAAGAGCCTCTGTACACAGTGTTGTGCTCCGCAATCGAAAAAATGCAAGGGCCCTCTCGCCCCAACTGGTGACATCACACACACACACACACAAAGGGACACGCTGTCAAGGAGATGCCCACCAACAAGGCAAGGCAAACCCCCCCCCCCCAATGGAAGGACCGACGGGAGAGAAGATGGAGAAGGAAGGTTTGGGGGGGGGGTACCGTGGCAGCAGCGGCGCAAAAGTCATCAAAGTCGGCCTGGGAGGAGCAGAGGAAGCCCACGGCAAGCGACGGGTCGATGTCCTCGAAAGCCATGCTCTGCGGGATCTCCATTTGGTACGACTGCGAAAGATGTGTGCGCGCGCGCGAGTGATGGTAATGAGTTGACCGTCGGGAGAGTCCTGTGATCAAGGGGACCCTCCCTCGCGTGGTGGCGATGCACGTACCTCGATGGGGAAAAGCGGATCGTCCTCCATCCTCACGGCAGGCTGGACGAAGTGCGGATCCATGTACAGGACCTTGTTGTCTGCGCGCGAGCGAGGGCGGGTTAGAACAGTGGTTGAAACAACAACAGCAACAATCCGCGGGCGGGAGGAGGCGTGACACGCGCGTGGCTGTCTGTGCGCGCCAGGAGAGGGAAGCGGAGGGTGGGTGGGTGGGTGGGTGGGGGAGAAAGTGTACCCTGATGGCCCACAAAGTAGAAGGAGGAGTGGGGCTTGCCGCCAATGATGCCCAGTGACTGCGGCAGCGCGAGGAAGGCCTTGAGGGCGGGGATGTAGACGGGATTGAGGCATTGGATCCCAAGCCTCACCGGCACCAAAATGATCACCGGACTCCACGAATTCTCCACCGGCGGCGCATCTGTGCGGGAATAGCCCAGCCCGTTTAGACCTCCATCCGCCCCGACTCGCACACAGACCATGCATCCTGACGGCGAGCAATTGAAGGAGAGAAACAGGAAGGAGAAGAGGGAATGATGCATACCTTCGGAGGAATCCTCAGATTCGGCCGAGGACATGAGGTCGGCGTGGCCTCCGCTAGTGCTCGGCAAGGGCAACTGCCCAGAGTTGCCGCCGTGCGAGTAGCGCATGCTGTCCGTGGAGCTTTCAAGCCCGGCCTCGCTGTCATGAAAGGCGTCACGCGAGGGTCCATCGACGGGCTGACTCGCGCAGAGGTGGTAGACCTCCTTTCGGTAGATGATGCCATCGCGCGGCACGTACATCTTGATCCCATCGGGCGAGTGCTGCATGACCAGTAGCCTGCGCAAGATCCCATAAGAAACGGAGAGAAAAAAAAGAAGAAAAAAAGGAGGCACTCCCGATCAGTGACTGACTCCTCAGCACCGGCGGTGCGAGAATGTTGGGGAGGGCGCGGAATAAAGAGAACCTGAGTGCTTCGGAGATCGTGGTTGGCTCGAACCAATCACCAATCTGTTTGCCAAACTTGGCGAGGCCAACTCGCGCAATGGCATGAATGGAGTAGGGCGAGCGGGTCGATTCCTCATCAGCAAACCATCGCAGCAGCTCCCGGTAGGTCATCATGTTGTCCCTATCTTGGATGCGCCACCCTGGAAGAGATGTACCCGCACAAATATAAGAGGGGGGGGGGAATGCTTACATAAGTACTTACATTACATAAACACACACATACATCCAACGTTTGGAAGGGAGTAGGTGTGAACAAGAAATGAAAATGCGCCGCGCGTGGAGGAGGGAAGGCGCACCACGCCCCAGGTAGTGTGTAACGAAGGCCTGGGCGAGGAGCATCTGGCCAGTGCGAAGCATGCAGCCCCAGCCCATGTCGGTCACGAGGGTAGTGCCCTCTATGGCCGGGAAGTTGCTGCGGTATGTCAACCAGAGCCGCGACCTGTCGGTCAGAGAAAGGCCCGTTGGAGTCAGACCAAGCTGGCAACGACTGAGGTGGGGACCGTTGCGACACGATCCCCAGCAAACAATTGGCATGCAAGGTGAAGAAGGGATGGGGAGTGTCAAGGGACCTGAAATCGCGCAGGAAGGCGAGGATGAAAGAGGGCAGGAGGTCTGTGCTGGCCGGCGGGCTTGAGTCCAACTTGGAGTCCTCCACCCAGGGGATGACAGAAAGCTTGTTGAAGAATGTGTAGAGTTGAGGCTTGGGTTGCGCGCGCTGATGTTGAGCCTGTCTTCGAGAAGCTGAGATCCAGAAGCAAAAACCACCACCGATGACAGAGGCGCGCGATGGATCATTATATCAGTACAGGGTGCACATGCACGAAGCAGCTTGGGACATGGAGGTGGGATAGAACGCACCCGACTTGTTCTTGCTCCCACTGATGCGAGGAGGACGATAGGTCACGCCCAGCATGACCACAGGCGAACCGCTAAACTCTGGTAGCGTCTTGCTCACTGCACAAATAACGCATGAGCAGGCCTGACCACACGCCCACAACGGATAGAGAGAGACAAAGACAAAGACAAAGACAAAGAGAGAGAGAGAGAGGGGGGAGAGAGGACGAGGACAACATACTGGGCTTGCACAGATTGTAAAACTTGGATTTCGTGTTGATGAAGAGGTTATTGAGGTTGAACGGCTTGCGCATCCTTTTGGCTGGTTGGCCGTTTGTGGCTGGCGCGGATTCGTCGCCATCAATAACGCCCCAGTCACCTGTATGGTGTGACGTCAAGTTCGCGAAGGTGGGTCCCACATAAGATCATCACCTCAACCAGTACCTTCAACATCATCGGCCATGTCTGAAAGCTGCGTGTTGGGAGATGGTTCAAGCCGTTGGAAAGGCGAAGGGCAAGTTGTTGAGATGGATAGAGTGCTTTCTGGGGGAGATGTTGTTCTTGTTTCGGTTCATTCACGATCCGATGGTACAACTTCTTTCGGATCTTAACAAAAGAGGAAGATAAATGGAAATGCTTGGGTCGATGTAGACGAGCAGATGGCCAAGGGTGCCTCTGCCGATGTGAGTGCACGTTTCAATCGCCAATACCACCCCCGAGAAAGGGGTTGTGCTGCTTCCGCGTGCTGGTGGTTCACCTTTCAGTAGCGCCCGTGAACTTTCCTTCGACCGCTCCTGCCGTTGCTTGGGCTTGCATTCCTGACGAATACCATCAAAAATGTAAGAACTTAAAGAATTTACGTCAAAGAATAGGGACGGGAAAAGGTCTTGCAGTTGATCCAAACAGAAATAATTGATTCTATTCCGATTTTAGACATACCATGGGGTGCAACAGCTCAAAGGCAGAAGGTATTATTATTAAATTCCTTGCGGCTCTTAATTGTGCCTCTTCAATTTGCACAAATTATTGTTGGTTTGGTTATTAATCTTTTTTTTCTTGTTCTTCACAATTAAAGATATACAACAATCGCGTGATCGAAGGCCGACCGGTGGTGCACAGGGTGCCAGCAAGGGAGGTAACGGGGGAAGCCGTCCCATCGGTGCTCCTCCCACACCTGCTAAGTACGTTCCTTTCATCCAAGCTGAGCTACTCTTTGATTTTGAGTCCCCCCCCCGAAATCACGGCGTTGGCCCTTCCCCACCCGCGCTGGTGGGGAGTAGTGCAGCCTGTTTTTGACGAAACCACTGCGTCCTGCTCACTGATCGCTGCCTGCAGGGCGGATGCGGCCATAGCCGCTTCCTATCACGAGAAACGCGAGGCGGACAGTGACTTCCTCAAGAACCTGGTTGAGCGTACCTCCCAGTACAGTCTCCGAATTCCTCGTACCCCTGTTCCGCTTCTCTTTGTTGACTGAGCCTAACCGCCTGCACCCGCGCCAACGAACAGGAATTTGATTGACGTCTCGCAAAGCTCGAACACGGCGTTCGACTCGGCCGTGGCGCAGTCTCGTCAGAAAGAATACCAGTGCGCGCGCCCTTCTTCCCGTCCTATTGTCCCTCCTCTGCGGCTGATTGCGACTCTTGCGCAGGAGCCGACAAATCCTGAAGAAGGCCCACACCAACGTGGCTACGCTGGACTTTTTTGGGGTTCCTGCGCCATCGAAGACTGTCTCGTCACCCGTCAAGACCCTCTCTCAGCCCGGCCTCGCGCCGCACGACAAGGAACTGGTGCGTCACGCCGAAGGCCTTTACTTTTTAAAAATGGTTATTATTTTGGTCGCACGGCAAGGCAGCCAATGACTTCTTTGGCCTCTTCTTCTCACACACGTGGTGAATGTGTGCGGCCCAGTTGCTCGACGGGGGTGGTGCATTGTCCTCGGCGTTTGACAAGATCTCAGTCCGGGACTGCGGTGCGCTGGTGGTCTCCTTCGGTTCCGCCACATAAAATGCATAAAATTCAATTGTCCACACGTTAAAAAGAACAAACGAACAAAAAAAAAATCATCTTACACCCAAAAGGCACCTCTGCCCTGGACGGTTTCCCCGCCAAGTTGATCTCCGTCCAGGCGCGTGACACCAGCAGAAACCAGAGCACGGCCAGTGCCCCGATCGAAAAAGAGAGAGAGAGAGAGAGAGAGCTCAGATACGCACGTGCGGTGTGATACAAAAATAAACACAAATAAACACAAATATGCAATCGCGCAGGAGCGAGTGGCCAACAGCTGGACCCGCCACCCCAAGAGAGGGGGGGGGGAAGGGATTAGGCCTGGAGACGCTTTTCGAGGGCGTCCATCTGCTTCTTGAGGCCAGTGGGCAGGCGGTCGCCGAACTGGGCCGTGTATCGCCTCATCTCATCGACCTCCTCCTGCCAGTCGGAGCGGTTGACCTCGAAGAGCTGCTTGAGAGCGTCGGGCGCAATGTCCAGGCCCGAAGTGTCCAGCGCGCCCTCCTTGGGAATGTACCCGATCGGCGTCTCTTTAGCTGCGTCGTGCCACAATCGCCACAATTTCCACCAGCACCGCGACCATCATCAAGATCAGTACCATCGTCATCACCACCGCCCCCAACAAACGGACGACCCCCCCCCCCAACGTAAGCGTAGACAGGAAGAAGGAGAAAATACGGGGAAAGGAGGCAGAGGAGGAGAGGGATATGCGCACCATTGCCAACATTCTCTGTTCGCTCAAAGATCCACTTGAGCACGCGCGAGTTTTCGCCATAGCCGGGCCACAGGAAGGAACCATCAGCCGCCCTGCATTGGAGGAACACACAGTAAGCACCAGTGGCTGGTGGCTGGTGCGTTGGCCAAGAGGCGGCGGGAGGAGCGGGTTCGTACCGCCGGAACCAGTTGACGAAGAAGATCTTGGGGAGCTTGTCGGCGGAGGAGCGGGTTCCGACGTTGAGCCAGTGCTGCATGTAGTCGGCCATGTTGTAGCCGCAGAAGGGCAGCATGGCGAACGGGTCGTGCCGCATCTCGCCGCGCTTGCCCTCGGCGGCGGCAGTGACCTCGGAGCCGATGGAACTGCCGACGTAGGTGCCGTGCTCCCAGTCAAAGGCCTGGTAGACGAGCGGCACGACGCTCCGACGCCGACCGCCAAAGAGGATGGCCGAGATGGGCACGCCCTCCGGGTCCTCCCACTTGGGGTCGATCACGGGGCACTGCTCGGCCGGGGTGGTGAAGCGCGCGTTGGGGTGCGCCGCGGGCTCCTTGGCGTCCGGGGTCCAGTCCTTGCCCTTCCACGAGATCAGGTGCGCAGGCGGCTTGTCCGTCATGGACTCCCACCACACGTCCCCGTCGTCGGTGAGCGCGCAGTTGGTGAAGAGCGCGTTCTTGAGCGTCGTGGCCATCGCGTTGGGGTTCGACGACATCGACGTGCCCGGCGCCACGCCAAAGAACCCGTTCTCCGGGTTGATGGCGTACAGCCGCCCGTCTGCTCGCCGCAGCCCCCCCCCCCGTCCCGGTTCCGTACCCCCACAAACACGGTGAGCCTCGCACTCGAGCTTCTCACCGGACCAAGCAACACGATGTCGGCAGGAGAACAGTGGCGTACCCTTGCCGAAGCGCATCCAAGCAATGTCGTCACCCACCGTCTCGATCTTCCACCCGGGGAGGGTCGGGTTCATCATGGCCTGTTTGTCCATTGCCCCCCGTGGGCGATCGCGCGTGTGTGAGCGCAGGAGGAGGAGGAGGAGGAGGAGGAGGGAGGGGATTTGGGGAAGGAGGGGGAAGGAGGGGGGAGGCGTACAAGATTGGTCTTGCCACAGGCAGAGGGGAAGGCGGCGGCGACGTACTTCTTCTTACCCTCGGGGTTGGTGATGCCCAGAATGAGCATGTGCTCGGCGAGCCACCCTGATCGATGGTACACATGCACAAGATACACACACACATACATACACACACGTAGATAGATAGAGAGAGAGTGGATCATAGAAAGATAGAGAGTGAGAAATGGATTCCCGATGTACACCCACACACGCATGTCGACAACGACGAGGAACCCAGGCGTCGATGCCTGTGGGAAGAAGAGAGCCGGGGGGGGGGGCACCTTCGTCGCGAGCTTGGACCGAAGCGATGCGAAGAGCAAAGCACTTCTTGCCCAGTAGGGCGTTGCCGCCATAACCGGACCCGTAGGACCAGATCTCGCGGGTCTCGGGGTAGTGCACGATGTACCTTTTAGGGGCGGGGGGGGGGGATGGGGTCAGGGTCAACAGTTGTGGGAGGGAAAGAGAGAGAGAGAGAAGCGGGGGAAAAAGTCTAAAGGGATAGAGGAGGGGGGGTGTACTTGTCCGGGTTGCATGGCCACGGGACGTCCTTCTGGCCTGGCTGCAGCGGAGCGCCCACAGAGTGCACACACGGCACAAAATCGCCGTTGCTGCCCAAGGCGGTGAAGACCTGCGGTAGTGGTGGTGGGTCATGGCGCAGACAAACACAGACGGGAGGAAAAAGATAACGGCCTTAGCAAAGGAGTGCAATAAAAGCTGTAGAACGGGAAAAGAGAGAGAGAGAGATGTACCTGCTTGCCCATCCGGGTCATAATGCGCATGTTGGACACGACGTAGGGCGAGTCGGTAATCTCCACACCGATCTTGGAGAGCGGAGAGCCCACGGGACCCATGCTGAAGGGCACCACGTACATGGTGCGGCCCTTCATAGCACCAGCAAATTTGGCGTTGAGGGTAGCGCGCATTTCCTTCGGGTCGACCCAATTGTTGGTCGGGCCTGCATCGGCCTTGTTGGCGGAGCAAATGAAGGTGCGGCCTTCGACTCGTGCCACGTCACCAGGGTCAGAACGGCCAAGGTAAGAGTTGGGGCGCTTGGCTTCATTGAGCTTAATGAGCGTGCCGCCCTGTACGAGCTCACTCTTCAGGCGCGCATCTTCGGCCTCCGATCCGTCGCAGATATGGACAGCACTCGGCTGAAGAAGCTTCTGCTGAGTCTTGAGCCACTCGATCAGCTTCGCGTTCGAGGTGAAAGCTTCGATGTTTGACGATGCAATCCATCTCCTCGCGGCTTCACGACCACGGTAAAGTGAGGTAGTGGCTGTGGAAGATGCAACGCTCGGCACCGATCTCGTGCACAGACCCGCCCAGGCGCCTCCTTGTTGTCTCACCCCAAAACGCAGCATCTCTCGTGGATGGTCGCACTTGGTCTTCTTCTTCTTCTTCTTCTCGTTTGGGGCCAATGTTGGCGGTGAGCTGGTGCACACAAAAACAACACAGACAAACTGGTGGGCCTAGTCCTGTGCAATCGCCTGTTCTCTTATTTTTTTGCCGACGTGTAACGCGGCCCCTCGCGGCATTTATGGCATGTCTCTCTTTCTCGGCACGCACACCACTTCGGCAAACAAGAAGATGGATGCAGTGCTGGACGATGAAAAAGAGACCAAGCGGATGCTCGTCATTAATGAGATATTGGAAACTGAGCGTGGCTACGTTCATGACTTGGGAGTGATTGTCGAGGTACCTTGCTCTGCTTTTTTTCAGTGGCTCTTGTTTTTGAACTGGGGCGGTTAGGTCTTCATAAAGCCAATGTCGCGCATACTGCCAGCGGCCAAGATAGTAACTATCTTTAGTAACTTGGAGGAGATTTTGTTGGCCAACACTGAGTTACTGGCTCAACTGGAGAGGTGCGTTCCAATGACCTAGCGAAGTGTTTAATGCTAAGACTTTTGGCGCTGCAGGAGAGTGGGCTTAAAAAAACCGGTGGAAGTAGGTGATATATTTGAGACCATGGTACCGTATAATGTTGTCCCGGCCGCATGTTTATGCTCACTAGATATACCACAGTCAGAGAAGTTCAAAGTATACACCCAGTACTGCATCAGCTACCACAAAGCAAATGAATGCACTAAACAGTGCCTGCAAGAATACCCAACTTTTGTCAGCTTTTTAGAAGTACGAGGTCTTGCACCAGTAAAAGAGGGCCTGATATTCACTTTGATTGTGTGTAGGAATGCCACAAGTTGCCTCAACTCAACTTGCTGGAATTGCGTGACCTTCTGGTGAAGCCAATACAAAGGATTTGCAAGTATCCTTTGCTGCTGAGGGTGCGCCCTTGCAGTGTCTTTTCCATCGTCTCTCTAGTCTCACCTTCATTCCTCCTCCAGGAACTCATCAAAGTAACCCCTCTTGATCACACTGATTACAAACTTCTGCACAAATCTTTGGCGAGCTGGGAGGGTGTTGCGGCGCATATCAACTACTCTTGCAAAGACGCGGAGAACTTGGAAGCAATTGCCGTGCTGGAAGGATCGATTTCTGGTTTACCAAAGGCATGTATATGCTACTTCCTTCAGCCAGGCATGCTATGTCCTTACGGCCCTTCTTGAAGACACTGCGCCTTGCCGTGTCCAGTAGAGTGCTTGTGATGAACTCAGTGTTGACCAAGCTTCATCTAAACGGAAAAAGGCCTCTTGAAAGACATTTTTGGCTCTTCTCCGACATGATCTTGTACACTACAACAAAGGGAGCGAAGGTGCGTTGCCTTGCCAGTGCAACTATCAGCAATCCCTGACTCACCCAACAGCTACTGCCAGGACCAATACAAGTACCGCGGGGACATACCAGCAGAGGCCATACTTGTCAGCAACATTGATAATTCCGGTATGTAGGAAGCGCCCTTCTTTTGGCTTGGTGTTGGTTGTTCATAATATTCGCCCGGGCATGTGAAGAAAGGGCGAATGGGTTTGGGTTTGAGCTTGCGCGAATGGACATGCCAACCAAAGTGTATCATCTCTACGCGAAAACGGCCGAGATCAAGGCCGAATGGCTCGCGGCGATGAACGACGTCCTTAAGAAGTGCAATACTGAGCGTAGGGCTATGCTTCAGCGATCACTCGAACAGGCTAAGAAGGGTACGCACTCTGGCCGCGAGCACGCGATTTGAACTCTGCTTTACTCCGCGATGCAGTGCCAACAGCAGGAGCTCTGGGACTTGGGCGCAGCCCGCAGCGGAGGGATATGAGCGACGTTCATGAACTAATATCACAACTGCGAGACGAGCTCGAGCACGAGCGGCAAGCTCGGAAACAGCTTGAGTATACCGTAGAAGCCATGCAGCAAAACATAAGCATGCTAATGGGCCACCTTAGGACAGCACCTCTGCCGAGCCTCGACCTGGCGGGGATCCGTTACTCTCCGGACGCTCGCCGCCGTGAGCGATACCTCAGGGAAGCCGCGAACAGGCAGCCCACAACAACCGACCAGCCAGCATGCCGGGTGGCGGCCCTCAACGTGGTTACGCAAGCCGAGGGGTGACGTCCTGCACCAGGAGTTGTGCACGATGCCCGAATAAATCTCGGCTTTTCCTTCCAGACCGGTCAGGAGCCGTTGCTTTTTCTCCTTCTTTTGTCAAGTTTAGTTGATCGCCACGATAAATGGTACGCATTGTTTTGTGTGCTTTTTTCTGCGCTCTCGCTTACAGTCGTCTTCAGGACTCAGGGGACCAAGTTGCTGACAGGGATAGGTACTCCATTCTGGCTTGAAAAAAAAAAAAAAAATTGGAGACGATCCATTTCATGGGGTCGATTTACTCACTTTTTTTGTGTGTGTGTTATGAAGGGACCGCTCGCCTTCTCCTAGGAGGTCACCGTCGCGATCCCCGCGCAGGCGCTCGCCGCGCGATCGCTCTCCTCGTGTGCGTTCGCCGCCCCGCGACCGTTCGCCCTCTCCACGCAGGGGTCGTTCGTACCGCGATCGCTCTCGGTCGCCTCGGGCTCGTTCTCCAGCACGCGACCGTTCTCCGGCACGTACTGAGAATCCTGGTGATACGCTCTACGTGACCGGTCTCGCCACGCGCACGAGGGAATCGGATCTCGAGCGCAAATTCTCCAAGTATGGTGAGGTCGTCAAGGCTCATCTGGTACTTTTTTTTCTACCCACCTTGATCTCTAATCTCTTGCTCCCTTTTTCCTGGTGGCCGCAGTCTCTTTTGTTAATCTCTCTCTTTTTCTTTTCTTCTCCCTCCCCCCCCCCAATATTTCGACTTGTCTACACCCTAGGTGTGCGACCCAAGGACGGGTGAGTCTCGTGGATTCGCCTTCGTCACCATGGGCTCTGATCGTGAGGCACTCGCCGCCATTGAGGGCGCTTCACGCACCGAGCTGGACGGCCGCATCATCAGCGTGGAGAAGGTAGTCCCCGCCGCTTCATTTTTGCCCCCTTTTTTTTCCTTTTCCTTTTCTTTTTGTCCCGCACACTCGCGCGATGCCCTCAAGCAAAGCAAAACAAAACGAGGTGCATGCAGCTGTTGAAGAGGGAAGGGGAGACTAACGCTTTTTGGGACGACGTCGCCTCTTTATAGTAGAAGAATTTCACATCACAACAATCTCTCAAGAGAACACAACACGCAAGCACAAACAACTCTTGCGCCCTATCAAATTGGCCAACAACAGCAACAACAACAACAAATCTCGTCAGCCTCCTCCTGGCAAGGGCTAGTTGAAAATTTTCAAGCCACGGCGGCCGCCAGCAAGCAATATCGCGGCAAGGCAAGGCTGGCCTCTCCACCAAATTTGCAAGCCCCATCGGCTCTCTCCACCAACAAGCCCTGCAGCCCATTCAAGCACACGTGTTGAAATCCCTCTAACGCTTTACGTAATACCCTCAAGTCCAAGCGCACCAGGCCCAGGTCTCCTACGCCAGGCCGCTACTTGGGCCATGAGAAGGGCTCCTGTACATCCCCCTCCCTCCCTCTCTCTCTCTCTCTCTGGTGAGGGATTCCCCGTAGTGCTCATCCCCCGAATACCTGGGTGTTCCATGCGCGCAGCCCTGGCGCGCCGCAGTTATGGTGGCGGCGGCTACGGTGGCTACGGAGGCAGGTCTGGCGGCGGCAGCAGCTACAGCGGTCGTCGCTACGATCCCTACGAGCGTTCGAGGGACAGGGACAGGCGCAGCCCTTCGCCTCGCGGCCGCTCTCCGCCTCGTTCCCGGCGCTCACCGGACTACAGCCGTGGCCGTTCGCGAAGCCGATCCCGCTAAGCCTGCTCTCAAACAGAGACTCGCGCACATCTCACTCTTCTTGCCCCCCCCCCCTTTGTCCCTTCCTTTTCTGCGTTGGCACAGCCCGCAGGATGGGATTCTTAATTTCAATGAAATTGCCCAATTGCAGAATAATTTCTCGCTTCTCCAAGCAAAAACACAAAGGTGCCTGGGTTGCTGCCGCGCGTTTACACCACACCGACGCGAAGGGCAGACACACACCATGGCTAGTGAAGCATTCCAGCGCGGGTGCAGCCTGTTTGTTGATGAGGAGTTTGAGGAGGCGCTCAAAGCGTTCAACGAAGCCATCGACCTGGCGCCACCGGCCAAGGAGACGGCAGAGTACTTCGTGAAGCGTTCGGCGTGCCACGCTAAGCTCCAACACCACACTGACGCTGTGGCTGATGCCAACGCGGCACTTGCCATTGACGCCCAAAACCCACGCGCCCTCTTGCGCAAGGGGTACGCCGCACGCAGAATGATTCTATTTACATTATCTGATTATTCTTCTTCTTCTTCTTCTTCTTTTTATTTGGGTGGCACTGCCAGGACGGCCTGCTTTGCTCTCGAGGAGTTCGAAGCAGCCAAGGAAGCCTTCCAGGCGGGCCTTGCCGTGGAGCCGTCCAACAGCGCCTTCAAGACATGGCTTCGCAAGTGCGACGCTGAACTTGCTGGTACTGCTTTCAAGCGTGCTCCTCCGCGGACCACCAACTGCACTGACTCTACACCGACGCACGCAGGTGAGGAGGGTCTTGAAGCCGAAGCTTCGAGCCACTCAGCGGCCGCTCCGGCTGAGCCACCCGCTGCCGCTACCACGCCGTCCGAGCCAACGCAGGCCGCCCCTCCCTCCTCAGCGCAGACTGCTGCCACACCAACCGAGGTGCCGGCCGCCGAGCCACCCAAGGAGCCCCGAATCAGGTGCGCCTTTGTCCTCTCCATTTTCCTTCCTCTCAATCCGCGTTGCGGAGCTTGGCGCGCCTTGCGAGCAGCACCGTGCTGCGTTCCCTGACTCGTGAGGTGGACCATAGGCACACGTGGTACCAGAACGAATCGTTTGTGTACGTGACTTTTTATCAGCGCGAGCTGAAGCAGTCCGACGTCAAGGTCCACTTCGAGGAGAAGGAGGCGCGTTCACCGGCTTTTTCCCACTCCGCTTCCGCTCTCTTTCGGGATCTGCTGACATGCTCGGCTCGGCTCGGCTCGGCATGGCGACCGTCCGTGTGTGTGCTTGTGTGTGCATGTGCGCATGTCCTGTCTGTACGGAAACAGCTTGACGTTACGCTGGAGCTTCCCGACGGCTCGACGTTCGTGTTCGACGTCGATCTTTGCGACGCCATCGTACCCGACCAGTGCAAGACTGTAATCGGTCGCGCCAATGTGGAGGTCAAGCTCAAGAAAGCCCGAGCGGGCCAGTGGGCCACTCTCGAGGGCAAGCCTGGTGCCTTTGTCAACCCGTGGCCAGACACCTCCAGTACGCCTGCCCTCCCCCCCCCCCAACATACCTCTCTCTTTCTCTCCTTGGCCCGCACACCACACGCTCACTCCCGTTACTACACGTGGGTCGCAGGCGCCAACAAGCATTTGTATCCGACATCGTCGCGCAAGAAGCCGAACTGGGATCAACTGGAGAAGGAGGTTGAGGAGGACAAGCTCGAGGGTGATGCCGCCCTCAACAAGGTCTTCCAGGACATCTTTGCTGGCGGCTCTGAAGAGCAGCGCCGGGCCATGATCAAGTCCTTCACCGAGTCCGGCGGCACGGTGCTCTCCACCAACTGGGAAGAAGTGGGCAAGAGCACTGTCAAGGGCAGCCCACCCAAGGGCATGGAGGCCCGTCGCTACGGCGAGTAAAGGGTCACGTTTCAGGAGGTTCAGAACCCAAAAGCAATTTCTTATTTTTAAAATCTATTTAAAATGTAAAATGCCTCTAAGTTCCGGGTTATTTCGCGCTGCGGAGACCACCGGAACGCAACAGTTTTGTCAATCTCATCTTCATTCCGGGGATCAGTGAGATTTAGACACGCCAACCTTGAGATGGAGACCGCCCCCGTTCCTGATGCTCAGGAGGTGCCCTCTTCCACCTCTGGATTGAAGAAGAACTTCCGTCCTGGCAAAAAGCTGCAGAGCTTTTACAGCGGAGGCAAAGTTGCCATCCTCCCAGGGGCTGAAGTTGCATCTGCGTCACAAACCCCAGTGGCGGGACCGCTTCTGGCATGCATGCATAACGAAAACGTCTCGTTCGTAGACCCATCTGATGCTCGCCTCGTCCTCAGCATTCCCACCGTACGGACGATTTTGTTTTACCAGATAATTTGATCTGAATTTATCTTTTTATTGTACATTATCAGACCTTCTAATGTGTTGCGCTCTCCTTGCTGCCTCCTGCAGGAAGAGGAATCCATCACAGCGTTTGCCGTGAGCCCAAGCGGGCGGTGGCTGGTGACCACCGGCCACTCACTCCTCTTGCGCCAGTGGGACCTCCGCACGGGCCAGTGCGTCAAGTCGTGGAAGGCGCCCCACAAGTACGTGCAAGCACCCCTCTTGCCCGCGTTCCCCCGCTGCCTGCTGCCCTATCGCTCACTTCCTCCCTCTCTCTCTCTCTCTCCCTCCCGTCTACACATCGGCACAGGGCGCCTGTCATGCAGCTGGCGTTCTCGGTCGACGGAGCCTTCCTGGCGAGCGGTTCGGCCGACCGGAGCATCACCGTGTGGGACTTTGAGAACGGCTTCTACACGCACAAGTTCAAGGGCCACCAGGTGCCCCCCCCCCTCCTCTAATGCCCTCTCTCTCTCTCTCTCTCTTTGAGCGGTGGGGAAAAGGCGACGTGTGTGTGTATGTGTATGCGGGCGCTGACAGCACGTGGCGCAAAACGGCGCGGGGGAGCAGGGAGTGGTGACGTGCCTGGCATTCCACCCCACCGTTGCGCGCCTGGAGCTGTACTCGGGCGCCGAGGACGGGGCCGTGCGCGTGTGGAACCTGGAGACGCGCGGATGCCGCGTCCTCGAGAGTCACCTGAGCGCCGTCACGGGCCTCGCCTTTGTCGACGGCGGCAACGGCCTCGTGTCGGTGGCTCGGGACAAGGTCGTCAACCTGTGGAACCTCCGCACCCATGCCCTCACCCGCACCATCCCGGTCTTTGAGGTTCGTCTCGTCCCTTTTCCCCACCTCTCCCTCTCCTTCTCTCCCTCCCTCTCCCTCTCTCTCATGAACCGATGATCCATCATCATCATCGTCATGACCATCATCATCAATCAACTAAAATCCGCGGTCATGGCGGCGCGCAGTCGATCGAGTCCGTGTGTAATGTCACTCCCGCCCACGAGCCCCTGGCCAAGGCCACCGGTACCGGAAGTCTTCTTCTTCTTCTTCTTCTCATGCAGCACCCTTCATGGGGGTAGTGTTCTTCTGATGTGCAGCATGTTGCTCACCTTTGGGGGTCGAGCAGAGGTGGTGGTGGCGATCGCGGGAGAGAAGGGCCTGGTCTCCACCTGGGACGTCAAGAGCGGGCGGGCCATGGTCTCCAACAAACGGACCGACGAGTTCGCCCTCCCCAACCAGATCATCACGGCCCTCCTGTACGCCCGCTTCTTCTTCTTCTTCTTCTTTCTCCAACTTCCCCCCCCCCCGCCCCAAAGCTTCCCTTGGCTCACTTTATGCGAATGCGCTTTGTGTGCAAAAGGAGCTACCCGACGACGGGGGAGGTGGTGAGCGTCAGCAGCGAGCACAACATCGTCTTCCACGACCCGCACACGCTTGCCCCGCTCAAGCAGCTCATCGGTCTCCTCCTCCTCCTCCCAGTCCTCTCCCTGTCCCAAACCAAATCAAACCAAATCGAATCATCCATAAATCATCCGATATAATTATGGGATGGGGATGGGATGGATGACGTGCGCGATGGCAAGAGTCTCACGCACGCGTTGGGGGGGGATGCAGGCCACAACGACGAGATCATCGACGTGAAGTACCTCCACGGGGGCTCCCACATCGTGGCCGCCACGAACAGCGCGCAGGTGCGCCCCCCCCCAATTCTCTCCCTCTCTGTGTCTGTCCCTTTGTCTCTGCCCCCCCCCAACAACAACAACAACAAAGGGGGGGGGAGGGTCGGGGGGATCCCGCTCTTTTCTCTCTCTTTCTCTCCCCAAACGACGTCTCTCGGTTCCTCACGCGGTTTCTCGCTTTCTCTCTCTCTCGCTCGGTCTCTGTCTCGCGCTGGCTTGACCGCAGCTGCGCGTGTTCGAGCTGGCGACGCTGAGCGGGCGGCTGGTGACGGGGCACACGGACATGGTGCTGGCCGTGGACGTGTCGCCCGACAGCCGATACATCGCGTCGGCGTCCAAGGACAACACGGTGCGGATCTGGGAGACGGCCGCCTACACGTGCGTGGCCACGCTGGTGGGCCACACGGAGGCCGTCCACGCCGTGTGCTGGTCGCAGCAGGTGGGCGGAAGCGGCGGGCGGACGCGGTTCGTGGTGTCGGGGAGCAAGGACAAGACGGTCAAGCTGTGGGACCTGGACTTCCTCGACAAGCAGCAGACGACGCCCGCCAAGCACACGACAGTCGAGTCGGCGGTGTACACGAAGAAGGCGCACGACAAGGTGATCAACTCGATCGCGGTGGCGCCCAACGACAAGCTGTTCGCGACGGCGTCGCAGGACAAGACCATCAAGCTCTGGGACGCCGCCACGGGCGAGCAGGAGGGCACGCTCACGGGCCACCGGCGCGGCGTGTGGCACGTCGAGTTCTCGCCCGTGGAGCGCTGCCTGCTCTCGGCCTCGGCCGACAAGACCATCCGCCTGTGGGATCTGAGCCACCTCACGTGCCTCAAGACCTTTGAGGGCCACACCAACTCGGTCCTGCGCGCGAGCTTCCTGACCCACGGCATGCAGGTCCTCTCCACCTCGTCCGACGGCACCCTCAAGCTGTGGACCATCAAGACCTCCGAGTGCATAAACACCTTCACCGCCCATGAAGACCGCGCCTGGGCCCTCGCCGTCCGCGATGAGGGCGCCGAGATCGTCACCGCCGGCGGCGATTCCCTCATCTCCGTCTGGCACGACTGCACCGCCCTCGACGACGCCGTCGCACTCGAGGCCCGCCAGCAGACCATCCTCCGGTGCGTCCCCGCCCCTCCCTCTGTGGTCTTCCTCCACCCTCGTCCGATGCATGTGTCTTCGTTATTCATGGCTCGTCATGACCCTCATCATCGATCGTCCACCACCACCCACAGGGAGCAAGAGCTGTCCAACTGCCTTCGACGAAAGGACTTTAAGAAGGCTCTCCAGATCGCGTTCGCCCTCAACCAACCAGGCAAGGTCCTCCACATCCTCCAGGAGCTCTGCACCAGTACGTTGCCTCCTCCAATTTCTTCTGCCCTCGCCGTGCTCCACGATGGCGCCCGATCGTCACCACCAACCGCTCCTCCTGCTCGTCGTCTTGGCCACGCTAGACGAGCCTGAGTCGCTGAGCCCGCTGATCCGAGGCTTCACGGCGGAGCGACTGGCGACGCTCCTCAAGTATATCCGCGACTGGAACACCAAGCTACGGTTCGGCCGCCCGTCATGGTGTGTTGTGGTCGACAACCTACCTGACCCCCCAGGTGTACTTCTGCAGGTTCCGCGGCGTGGCGCAGCAGCTGTTGTCCGTGGTGCTCCGTTCCTATCCGCCCGCGGTCATCTGTGGTTTGCCGGACATCAAGGCGGTGCGCTAACACACATGCACACATTGCACACATGCTCGCTCTCCCCCCCCCCCTCTCTTATTACTGGCGCTCACCGAGGGTGTGGTCCTGCCTCTAAAATCCTGTGGCGCAGGTGCTGGAGGGGCTGATCCCGTTCACAGACCGACATCTGGAGTACACCAACCGACAGCTCCAGAACTCGTACATCATCGACTACACGTTGCAGAGCATCAACCTTCTTGTTGGCAAGGAGGAGGAGGAGAAGGAGGAGGAAGAACAGAGCGACGAGCCTGCCGCCCTCGGCAAGCGGAAGAAGCCCTCCAAGGAGACGACGGAGGAGAGCGACAAAAAGCTCAACAAAAAGAAGAACAAAAAGAGCAAGCTGGACGATGCAGTGGAAGCCAGCAGCAGCGCTATGCCCATCGCGGTGTAGAGCACTTTCCTCCCTTCTTTTCTACCACCCGAGCGCCATATAAAGGAAAATATTTAAAGTCGTGGGTGTTATGATGGATGACGGATGACGATGCATCCTCCCCCACTTGTTGGTATTTACGCGCAAAAGAAGAGGAGGAGAGAGGAGGCAGCTCCAGAACCGGGAAAAGGCCCGCACCGCCGTAGGCGGTACCGCCTTCCCCGAGCGGCAGCGTGTGTGTGCGGTCGTGACGAACCGATTGATGGGGGGGGAGGGGGCAGCGAAAAAGGAGGAAGATTAGGAGGAGGAGGAGGCAGTCGTAGTCGAGAGTTGGTGTCTTTCTCGCGCTTACTCGAGGGGGCCCCTCTCGCCGACGGCGTAGACGAGGAAGCCGATCTGGGTGAGGGCGTTGTGGTCGAGGATGTTGCGCCCGTCAAAGAGGAAGGCCGGGCGGTACATCGAGGCGTAGAGGCGGGAGTAGTCTAAGGTCTTGAACTCGTCCCACTCGGTGAGGACGACCACCGCGTGGGCGGCCTTGGCGCCCTCGTAAACGTCGGTGACGGTGACGGCCTTGGGGAAGTGCTCCTTGATCTCCTCGTGCGGCACCTTGGGGTCATAGATGTGCACGTCGGCCCCCTCGTTGGTCAGGAACCGGCACACGTCGATGGCGGGCGACTCGCGCGTGTCGCCCGTGTCCTTCTTGAACGCGTAGCCCAGGAGGAGGATCTTCTTCCTGCGGACGGTGCCGAACATCTGCTTGAGAATGCGGCGGGCGAAGCGCTCCTTCTGGTACTCGTTCATCGCGATCACCTGCCGGAAGTACTCGGCCACCTCCGTCAAGTGGTAGTTCTCGCACTGTGGTGTGCGCATCGCACGAATGACACACACACACACACACACGCAACCGTGTGAGTCCTCCAGACCCAATTTGGGGGGATGATGGGGGATGGGGGAGCGTACGAGGTAGACGAGGCCGTTGATGTCCTTCTTGAAGCAGGAGCCGCCCCATCCGACGGAGGTCTTGAGGAAGGTCGAGCCGATGCGCGTGTCCGTCCCCACCACGCGCGTCACTTCGTCGATCTTGGCGCCCGTGGCCTCGCACACCGCCGACAGCGCGTTCACCTGCCCGCCACAACACCACCACCGCCACCACCAGGCAGCGGTCAGATAAAGGGCTCCCCCGCCCCCAACAAAACGATGAGGATGATGACGATGACGATGATGGTGTATACGCCCAGGAGATGGGTGGCGGCGATGACGCTTGGCGAACGACAAATGGAGAAACGAATAGAAGAAAGAGAGAAGAAAGAAAGAAAGAAAGAAAGGCGCGGATAGGAGGGGGCGTACGGTGGAGAGACGCTGGGCGAGGAAGGCGTTGGCGGCAAGCTTGGCCAGCTCGGAGGACCACAGGTTGGTGGTGATGATGCGGCTTCGGTCGATCCACTGGGCGTAGATGCTCGCCACCATCTCCGTCGCGCTGCGCATCAAGACAAGGAGAACACATGGCGTCAGGTTAGATAACGCTGTCAACCACTTAGAGAGTGTGTGTGTGAGAGAGAGAGAGGACACACGTACATCCTGCCGTCTTCGGTCTCGAGGCCGCCAATAAGGACGCGATCGGGCTCTTCCAGGTTGCGCACGGCCGAACCCTCAGCAAGGAACTCCGGGTTGGAGACCACCTCGAACTTGACGCCTGGCCCACAAGCGTTTTGTCAAAAAAGGAAAAGGCGAAAACAAAAACAAAACAAAGACAAAGACAAAACCAGCAAACAAGAAACAAAAAGGAGGGATTTGGGGAGGGTTAACGAACCAGGAGCCTTGCTTGCATCGAGGATGCGGCGAACCTGCTCGGCAGTGCGCACGGGCACGGTCGACTTCTCAACAATAACGTAGAAGCGCTCCTCCGTGGCGTACTTGGCGATTGAGCGCGACACAGCTTCCCAAGACGTGAGATCGTAGGCGCTTCCCGCACCGTAACCATACTCCTTGGTGCCAGTGTTGACGGCGATGAAGATCACGTCAGCTTCCTTGATGGCCTTGGGCAAATCGGCAGTGGTAAAGAAGAGATTCTTGTTGATGTGAGCCTTCACGATCTCCTCCAGCCCAGGCTCATAGATGGGAAGGTTTCCCGAGTTCCATTGGTTGATACGCTTCTCATCGATGTCAACGATGGTCACGCTCATGTCAGGGGCGTGGGAGGCGATGATCGGCATCGTCGAGCCGCCAACGTAGCCGGCACCAACGCACACCACCCGCTTTACCGTGTTGACTGCGCTCAGCATCCTTTTCAGTGGGGAAAGAGGTAGAAAAAAGATGATCTCTCTTATGCTAGCGGGCCGCGCACACAGACAAAAGAACAGCAGCGGGGCGGTCCCGCAACAGACGTGCGGGTCCCGGTTACTCTCTTCGTAACTCCGCGTGGAGTTTTAATAAAATTATTTGAATAGCTCGTTTCACAGGTCCGTTGCTACCCTCGTGGGCGCGATTTCCCCTTGGCGATGAGCTCGCGGAAGTGGGCGTTGGACTTGGTCGCCCCTGAAGAAGAAGAAGAAGCGGCCGTCGTGCTGATGGCGGCAGCGGTGGAGGGCAGAGCCGACTGTGGGCGCGGGGGCGGCGCTGTTGGAAGGCCGCCCGGCTTTTTCACAGCGCGCGGCATGAGGGCTGTCGAGGGCTTCGTCGCGACAGGAGACCTAGCAACCACCCCCCAACACCAGCAACAACAACGACACACAGCGACACGCCACCACGATGAGCGCCAGCGTTGGGGTGGCGGATGAGGAGAGAGAGAGAGAGAGAGAAACAGAAAAGGGGAGGGAGCCCGCGTACGAGGGCGACGGCGCAGCGCCACCGGCCGCAGCCTTTGCCTTGACGGCGGGTGGCTGGGAGCGCGCGACGTTGATGATGCGGCCACGGACGGTGGTCTGGTTGAGAGCGAGGGCGCGGAGCAGGGACTCGGGCGCAATGTATTGGATGTAGGCGTAGCCCTTGGACCGCTGCTTGTGGTCCCGGATGAGCCGCACGGCCTTGATCGGGCCCATGGCGCCGAAAACCTCGCGGATGTCCTCCTCGGCCATGTCGAAGCTCAGGTTGGACGCGAACACGGTCAGCGAGTCGTCGTAGGTGCGCTTGTCGACCTGCGGCTTGGGCGTCGTGTGCTGTTTCATCCCCCCCCCCCC
>NAVB01000997.1:0-29407 GCA_002179805.1 Acanthamoeba lenticulata
TGTTGATTTACATTCGAATTAAAAACCCAAATTGAAAGAAACAAAAGAAAGAGGAACGTTGGGCGCCGGGAGGAAAAAGGTACCCGTTGCAATCGTCGCAGATGACCTTTTTCTTGAGGGCCACCTTGGTGGTCTTGCCATTGTAGAGGTCTTCGAGGGTGACCTTGAGCGGGAAGACGAGATCCTCGCCCTTACGCTGGCGGGAGGACCCGCCCATGCCCCACAAGGTGGACCAGAGGTCATCGGAAGGACCGTGCGCGGATCCGCCCTGCTTGAGGTACTCCTCTCCATATCTGTCGTATGCCTTCTTCTTCTCCTCGTCGCTCAATATCTCGTAGGCCAAGCTGATCTCTTTGAACTGGTGTATGAGAGAAGGGGGAGAAAATCGGTTCGTTCATCCGAAATTCGAGTTCATCAAACTCCAGCTTAAGATACCTTGTCCTCGGCATTGGGGTTACGGTCTGGATGGTACTTCATGGCTAGTCGTTTATACGCCTTCTTAATCTGTTCGGGAGAGGCATCAGGGGGCACCCCCAGTACATCATAGAGACGTGTCTCGACGGGCATCTTCTATCTTTTTGGGGACTAATCGCTTAATTCTTGCTGAACTGAGCGCTGTCGAACTCGCCGGAGCAGAGTAGCACAGGGGCTCTGCGTGAACAACGTGACTGCCGAACACTCAGGCGGAAGAAACAACTCTGCATCTGATCGAGCACCAGACAAAACTGAAATCTGCGTCCTCATTTCCTCACAACGGGAGATTTCGCAGCAATACGACAAAGATACATGCCGATTTCGAAATTTCGGTAAAGCTGTTTGTCACATGGCGCGTTACACGTGCGCGTAAGTTCTCTTCTGCTGCCTTCACTTGATGATCTTGCTCACCAGCTCGTTCATCAGCGCTCGCCGCGTCTTCTCGAGCTTGACCGCAAATACGGGCGCACATAAGGCCGCCCGCTCTCCATTTATCACTTCACAGAACAGATACTCACCATCAGTTCTCTGCACGCAATCCTGCACACAAGACAGAGCCGTGGCCACGCACGCTTGGTGAAGAAGAACTCCCGGAAGTTGTCGTCCAGCAAAAATGGCTGCGCCGAGGGAAGCTTCGGGCCAAAGGGACGCACGCCCGCCTGTAGCTCCCCCACGTATCCGGTGAGTGGGATCGCGCAAGAGGGTCATGGTCTGGATCGTGGAGGGACTAGTACCTTGGCAGCGTACTCCACCCGCACGCGGGGGATGGAAGCGTCCTCGTCCTCCATCTGCACCACACAATAAATATCTGCTCTCACCGCCAGGGTTGCAGAGAGATGAGTAAACAATGGCCTTTCCCCCATCAGTCAGTGGTGGCAGGCATACGATTGAACTGCGTGGTCATGAGCTGCGGCGCGAACTGAGCTTTCGGCTCGAGAAAGACAATGACCACGATGTCGTTGCCTGGGGATATGCACGCAAGTCAGATCGAGTACTCGCGTGAGCGACGCAGCAGCACGTGCAACGTCCGGGCGGAGAGAGTACCAAGGTGTCGCTTGCGCTCCACCTGCTGCTCATCGAGCGGATAGAAGGGCAGCATGGTGGAGACGTGGAACATGATGCGCTGTTCTCTGAATTCTGTGTACACCGATTCTGCCCCCGTGGAGTCATCTGTTGTGGACGGCCATGTGCTCTGGTCAGGCGCAAGCTTTTTGGCCCGGTGGTGCTCTGGAGTGGAACCGCGTACTCTTTACATCGAGGCCGCCGGTGTAGTTCTTCCACCCCTTGAGCGTTATCCTCTCGCCCAGAAAGTCGAGGAAGCGCTCGAGCGCCTGGCCCGGTCCTGCGTACCCACCAAAGAACGACTGGAGTGAGTGTGGCTTGAACACCTTGCGAACGCGACCGAAGAAGGACGAACCATTGGTGAACATCTCGTTCTCGGTCTGGCCCCTCTTGCAGTAGAGGACACCGAACTTGTAGTTCTGAGAATTGAAGCTGCGCTCGAGCTTGAGGAGGTCCTCCCGTATGTCGGTGGTAATCACCTTGAACTTCATCGACTGTATCTCGGGCAGGTAGCCCATCACACCGCACGCCACCTGATCACGCCGAGCCCATTGCCCGATGTTCGCGGCGGCGAGTTAAGCCCAGCCTTCTCCTGTTCAAGGCGCCTCATGGGGACAGCGTACCTTGACGGCCTTGAGCTTATCCTTGAGCCTCGCCCCGCTTCGGATGAATATCAATCGCGCTCCCTACACCCCACACACCAACAGCGCGTAAGCAGGCTCCTCATGAACCATCACAATTGGGGGAAAGGGGAGGAGCTGGACGTACTTTGCGCGTTTGGATGAGGACCCGGTACACTTCAAGGCGGTTATCGCTGGCGAGGCCCAGTTTGTTGAGCAGCGTCGACGAGTGCGACGTTATCTTCTCGCTCGACGCCAGGACGCGCTTTGATGTCGACCGGGTCAGCTCCACCTCCTTGACGGCGGGCGTGACCATTGACTCATTCCTCCCTGTGACGCGGTTGTGTTGTTGTGGCATTGAATGAAATGAGTGGCCGAAGGCACCCATGAGTCGCATCTGGACGCATACCAGGCGTGATAGGCTTGCGGGGGCTCGGCTGCGGCTTGTCGCTTGCGGATAACGACTCTGGCCAAAAGCAAAATAAAGGAGGCCGTAAGCAACAAGCCAAGGGAAAGAAGCGCGGGACGTACCGGGCAGCTTAATGCGCAGGTTGACACCAGAGTTCTTGGGGGCGATCTTGTCGGGCGACGAGCGGGGGGAGGCCACTGGTTGCGTTTGCGGCGGGCTGGAGCCAAGGGGCGCCGATCGTGGCGAGACGAGCGTCGAACTGCCGCTTTGGCCCCGTCGGCGGATACGCCCGTCGTTTACGCTGCCGTTGAGGCTCGGTACGGCTGGCAAGGACGCCGATTGCGACGTGGGCAACTTGTCTCGCGACGATGCGATGCCGCTACTCACGCGGGCGGTGCTGGGATGCTGCTCGGCCATCCTGCCGCTACGGGGCGTCGGGGGCTGCTGCATCTGCTGAAGCAGCTGCTGCTCCTTCTCCATGTTCTCAAAGTACTGGATGGTCTGGCTGATGCTGAAGTTGGAGATCTGCTGCGCGTTGCTTTGCTGCTTGGCGTCGAGGTCCTTCAGGCTGGTCTTGTCTTCGATAGAGACGATCACCGGCCCAAACTCAGGCGAAGACGCACACAAGTTTGTGTGGTCTTCGAAGGAAGTGTCAGTTACATGCGGTAATAATACTAAGCAGCATCCTCTTGTGAACGCAAGTGGTCGGTGCAGGTACCCTTATCAAAGAAATACTTTTTGTACATGAGGGTGTAGTGCATGTCGTCCTCCAGAGCAGGAAAAGCTCCCGGCACGAAGTCACTACACAGGCGTATTGTTAGTGTTTCAACAGTCAAGTGAGTATCGAGCTTCAATGAGTGGGCGTACCTGTCGGAACCGCGCTCGGCATGCCATGAGTTGTCATCATCCGTGATGATGAGATCGTAGCTATCGTCCCTCTCTGTGGCAGTACCGGCCTGCGCGTCGGCCTCCTCATCAACCTCGTCGGCTTCTCTGCTGCCGGACATATTGTCTTCTGCAAGCAAGAGCAGCACGTCGCGCTGTCGCTTCCCTCCGCTCGTGATGTCGCTCACACTGTGCCGCAGGTGCGATCGCGCTCGCGCTCGAGTTGACCGATTGACCGACTTGCGGTCTTCGTTCCACTCCTTGACGATGCCCCGATGTACCAGATCTGGCACCCCACAACCCCATTTAGCAGCCCGAGACGTGGTGCGCGCACCGCTGTGCCGGCGTACCTTGATACGAGGAGCGGTGAGCCAGTTCGGCGTTGATGCGGTTTCGGGCGTGGTCGCCTGCGTGTTGAAGAAGAAGGTTGGGATCTGGTTAGCGAAGAGTGCGCAGAGCCATCACACAGGCCCGAAAATACAACCTTCTTGGCTGCGCATCTGCTGTTCGAGTCGCGCGATCTCGCTTTCCCGCTCGTTCTTCATTTTCTCTGCGATGACGCGGTCTGCCGCACTGGACGGCTTCGCCTCGTGGCTCACCCTGCGCTTGCGGATCAGCTCCACTTTACGTACAAACGTTTCAGGACGTTGACAGAGAAGGGGGCAAGAGATACTGGTTCGTGGCTCGCGCGCTGTCGAAAGAGATGCTGCGGGCCAGCATCTTCTGGGCCAGCCGCTTGTCCCAGCTCTTCCGCTTCTCGCGGTTGGGCAGCTTTTGTTGTTCGTCCTGCTCCTTCTCGCTTCGCTTCACCATCTTGCCCTCGTACTTGCCCCAACTTCGGCCGCGCTTACTCGCGCTCGTGTCGAGCTGCTCGTTGTCGCCATTGGACCCGTCGGGCAGAAGCTTAAACTCCTTGCTGGCGTTCATGTTCTTCGAGCGCCGTCGCTCCCGCCTCGCCGAGCGGTCCTTCTCCCGGGCGGTCTTGTCCCCGCTCCGGCCGCTCACCTTGGACAACAGGCTGGTCCAAGCGTTACGGCTCCAGCTCGAGCCAGGCGTGGTTGGCACAGCTTCCACCGCTGGTGGAGTGGCGGCCGTAGCGGCGACGACGACGGGAACGGGGGCGACAGGAGGCGGCGTGGTCGCCACCGGGGAGCAGGACTCGTCGGTCATGATGAGCGGGATGCTGAGCGTGGTCAGGGGTCGCGCAAGTTCGGTCGACTTGCGCCGCTCACGAGGTGAGAAGTTGATCACGCGCGTATCCTCGGGACTTGAACTGCCGGTGTTGCTGTCACATCGCGTTTGGGAGACACAGCCACAGTAAGTCGGTCGTGACATGCGCGTTATGGTGGGAGGGTTGGTTCACCTTCGCTTACGGTGGATCTTGGAGAAGTTGGTGCGCCCTCCCCTGTTCTCTTCGTACACCAGCCGCATCGGCCCAGGCGTCGACCCAGCGTTCCTCCTGGAAAGAGAGAGAGAAAGAAACGGCTGGCGTCAGGGCGGCACGCCTACAACACAATACGGCCCCTTTACGCTACAGTGTGTGGCCCGTACTTGTGGTTGAGAGGAGAGGCAGGCGGGGTGCCGTGCAAGGCCTTCAGGCCCTCCTCCTGCAGGGCGGTGTCGCTGTGGCTGCGAAGGGGCCTGACGAGGCCTTCATCGGCGGGGACCACCAGTAGGTCCGCCCGCTCTCGGCTCTTGCTCTTCTTGTGCCTGCTGACCTTCTTGCCCTCGCTCTTGCTCTTCTTGCCGGCCTTCACTCGCTTCTTGGTGCGTTCGCCGCTGGTCGACTTGGACTTATGGTCCTTGGTGGCGCGGACGTCCGCTTGCTCAGCTTCGGCGTCCAGGTGCTCAGACGCGTCACTCGGCCGACGTCGCTCGAGGTCCTCTGGCAGGGAGGCCTCATGAGCCACTCGCGAAGACAGCGGAGCGGCCAGAGCAGCCAACTCCTCTTCCTCACGCGATTGCTGCATCCACTCGTCAAAGGCCGACATGGGCACCTTGGTGGACGGCGGCCGCTGGAGCACCTTGGTCCCTGCGGACCACGTCCGATGCAGCCGCGCGCGGGCATCAGGATCCTCCCCGTCTGCCGCTGGCCCAGCCACATCAGCGGCGGCCGATTCGCCGGCGTTGCCCCCCGCGAGGCGGTCGGCAGACCTGTTGAGCTGCTGTTGCTGCTGCTGCTGCGAGGAGCGCAGTGGGATCTGGTTCCATCTAGCAGAGAGCGATTCCCCCAGCTCGCCCGAGGGTAGCTTGGTGCGGCCGAGCAGAGTGTGCGCCCGGCCTCTCGGTGTCGAGCTGGCCACAGCGCCCGCGGTGATGCGGTCGGGCCAGTGATGGGCCGCTGGCGGGTTGGAGCTGCGGCGCTGTGGCGTTATGCTTCCGTCCTTGTCCCGAGATATCCACTTGCCTGTCCGGCGCGGCGAGCGGTGTTGGTGCCGCTACAACAAAAAAGGCACACAATGCGCTACGCCACGACAAGGGAGGAGGGGGAGGCGGACCAGAAGCCTGAATCTTGGTGTCGCGGATCAACCGCCACTCCTCTTCTGAGATATACTCGTGTATTTGCTTCTTCTCGAGCACCGCATTGCTCTCGTACGCCTTTACGAGAGACTAGAGCACGCACAAAGCGCTTTAGCTCGAGTGTGAAGATGACCAAAGGGCGCTACTTTGGCCACTTACCTTGACGGTATGGCCTTTGATGTGAAGGACCTGGGCGGAAGTGCGGAGGGATGAAGCTGAATCCTCCAATCTGCTCCCCTCTTCCACCGCCAGCTTCGTCGCATCATCCCTTTGTGATTCCTTCTCCATCTCGCGAAGCCTTCTTCAGGAGAGCACAAGCATGAGCGCTCGTCCTTGTCGCTCGTCACCTCCTTCTCCTCTAAATGCGAGAAGGCGAATCTCTCCCACAGGCCGAACTTTGAAGAGTTGACTGCGCCACCCCAACACCCACTTCCCTCGTCCCAAACCGCTGGTGCGTTGAATTCAACAATCGTCGACATGTTCTTCATTCCCCACGTTCTTCAACGCTCGCCATCGGTCGACCTATAAAAGGCAACTTGCAACCCAAATCAAGAATCGAGGTGTAACAAGCAAAATAGAAAAAGCAAAAATTTCTTTCAAAACAAAAACAGAAAGGAAGGGCAGAGAGCGCTGACCGCGAGGGCTCAAGGAGAGAGAGAGGAAGAAAGAGAGCTCTTACATGATGTCGAACATGGGCTTGAGCTTCTGGATGAGGGCGACCATGCCCTTGTTGGCCACGAGCACGTCGCGGAAGTGGTCCTTGAGCGCGTCGATCGACTCGCGCGAAAGCTGGCTGTAGATCTTGTAGCTCTCGTCGAGCTGCCGGCCAAAGGTGACCGAGCCGCCCTCGATCTTGATGGCCACCTGCTGGTCGATCACGGCCTGCGGGATCTCCTTGTGGTTGTCCTGGAGCGAGGTGATCCGCCCGATGAAGAGCATCTCCTTGCGGCTGCGGGTGCGTCCCTCGTCGTCGGTCGTGGTGATGACCTTCTGGACGCAGAGCGGCGTGCCGAGCTTGAGCAGACCGTCGACCACGCGCACGCCGATAACGATCGGGTCCTTCTTGTTGAAGACGCAGCCAGGCACGATCTCGAGGATGCACGGGAAGACGACCTTGAGGGCGGCCTCGGCCTTCTCCTTGGCCTTGAGCTCGTTCACAAAGGCCGTGAACTGGTCGAACAAATGGTAGATAATCTCGGCCGTGAAGATGCGCACACCAGCCTTGGCCGCCTCCATCTTGGCATCCTTGTCGACCGGCACGTCGAACGCGAGGATGCAGCCAAACTCCTTCCGCTTGCCCTTGTCCAGGTTGACTGAAGCCTTAATGACGTCGGCCTTGTGCACGGGTCCGATGTTGATCGAGCCCACGGGGATGTTCGAGTCCCCGAGGAAGGCCAGCAGCGCCTCCAGCGAACCCAGCGTCGAGGCCTGCACCGAGACGCCCCGCTTCTGCACCTTCTTAAGGATGTCGGTCAGGTCGGCCTGCACTCTGTTATTGTTGTGTTTGTGCGTCAAGGCAATGCCGGGTCAGTGTTGAGGTTGGCGAAGGAGGGGAGGAAAGGTGTGCGATCCTATCGTACCGAGACTTGATCTGCTCTTCGTCGTCCTTCTCGCCGATGACGACAAGAGAGGAACCGGCCACGGCGCGGTCGAGGCCATGGGCGGCGATCTTGACACCCTGGGCGGCAATGACCTCCTTGTGGTGCTGGTAGGGCGTCTTGACGCGGAGCTCGCGCAGCGGGTGCGGTGTGAGGAGCGCGCGAATGTTCGTGACGATCGGTCCGTCGAGGCCGCACACGGCGATACGGTCGCCCTCGTGCAGCACGCCGTTGACGAGGATGACGTCGATGGTCGTACCGAGACCTTCAACGACCTTGACCTCGAGCACGGTGGCCTGGAAGAGCTCCTTGGTGACGATTCGCTTGGTGAGCTTGGTCTGGGTGAGCTGGATCAGCAAAGCCAGCAGGTCCGGGATGCCCTCGCCGGTAAAGGCCGACGTCGGCACGAGCGACACGTTGTGCACAAAGTCCTTGTTCTGGTAGTAGAGCACGGCGTTGAGGCCCTGCTCGGCGAACATGGTGATGGTCTGTGCCGTGCGGCTCTCGAATTCCTGCTTGGCTGAGTTGGACTGCTTCTTCAGCGTGTCCTGGAAGGGCGCGTCCGCGTTGGCCTTCCAGCCGTAGATACGATCGATCTTGTTGAGCGCGACGATGAAGGGCGTGCGCCGCTGCCGGAGGAGCTTGATGGACTCGAGGGTCTGCGGCTCGAGGCCGTGCATGAGATCCACAACAAGGACGGCGATGTCGCAGAGCGACGAACCGCGCGAGCGCAGGTTGGTGAAGGACTCGTGGCCGGGAGTGTCGATCACTAGCAGACCCGGGACCTTGATCTTGAACTTGGTCTTCTGCGACATGGCCTTGGTCTTTTCCTCGAGGGCCTTGAGCGGGAAGAACGAGGCACCGATCTGCTGCGTGATACCGCCAGCCTCGCCTCCCTGCACGTTGGTCTGCCTGATCTTGTCGAGCAGCTTCGTCTTACCTGTGTCGACGTGTCCGAGCACGCAGCAGATGGGCGACCTGAGGACGGGACCCGCGTCCTTCCCTTCGGCCTCCTCAGCCTTTTTGGCCTCTCCCCCCTTGGTCGCAGCGGGCGCCTCGGCCTTAGGCTCTTCGACCTGCACCTGTTCGACCGAGCCCTCTTCAGCGGACTCGACGGGAGACGCAGCGTCATCACTGGCGGCGGCCGCAGCGGGTTCGTCGGCCTTTTCCCAGTCGTCGCCGGCATCCTCCCAGCTCTCAGGCTCCTCGACAGCCTTGGGTGGCTCCTGCTCGGCCGGCTTGCCAGGGGCCTCAGTCGCGACATCGGGTGACGCCGCGGCAGCCTCTGGCTTGGGCGAGTCGGTCTGTTGACCATCACCAGCAGGGCCCTTGGTGGCGGGCTTCTGCTTCTTGGGCTTGGCGTAGAGGGCCGACTGGGGCTTCTTGGGCTTGGGCGCGCCGCCCTCGCCTTCGCCGCCAGCGGGCACGGCGATACCCAGACGGGCCAGCTTCTCCTGGCGCTCACGCTCAGCTCGGCGCTTGTCGGCGTCCTTGCTCTTCTCCTTCCTCTTCGCACGGATGACAGCCCGCTGCTCTTCCATTTCCTTACGCAGTCTGGCCTCCTCCTCGCGCTCTTTACGGATCCGCTCCTCCTCCTCACGCTGGAGGCGCTCTTCCTCTTCCTTGCGCTTGCGCTCTTCCTCCTGCTGCTTCAGGATCAGGGCCGCGATGGCGCTCCTCGGCTTCTTAGCGGCCGCAGGGGCAGCCGCGGCAGCCTTACCGGCGGCGCCAGCGGGCTTACCGCCCTTGGCCGGGCCAGCGGCGCCAGCCTTGCCGCCCTTGGCCGGAGGGAGAGTGGCCGCGGCGGCCTGAGCCTTCTTCTCCTTCTCCTTTTGCTTTTTCTTGAGGCGCTTCTTGGCAGCGGCGGAGAGCACCTTGCCTTCGCCCTCCTCGCCGTCGTCTCCCTCGTCGCCCTCCTCATTGCCACCCTCGTCAGCCTCCTCTTCAGCGGCAGCGGCCTTCTGTTGGCCTCCCTTCTTGCCGCCCTTGGCCGGCGCGGCGGACTCGGGCACTTCGCGGCCCTCGGCGATGGCCTGCAGAACAGCCTCGACCTCCTCATCCTCGTCGGCGCCACGGTTGCGGCGGTTGTTCTTGCCCTTGCCGCCCTTGGCCTGCTGTGGCTGCTGCTTTTGCTTGCCGCCGAGGGCGGTACCTGCGTCGGCTGAGGGCTCCTTGCCCTCGGCGAGGTCCTGAAGCACCTTCTCGACCTCCTCATCCTCGTCGGCGCCACGGTTGCGGCGGTTGTTCTTGCCCTTGCCGCCCTTGGCCTGCTGCTTGCCGCCGAGGGCGGTACCCGCGTCGGCTGAGGGCTCCTTGCCCTCGGCGAGATCCTGAAGCACCTTCTCGACCTCTTCATCATCTTCAGCAGCTTGATTGCGTCGATTCTTCTTGCCACCCTTGGGCTGCTGCTTCGCGGGGGCAGGGGCGGGCTCCTCATCTTCCTCATCATCGTCATCGCCGCGACGGTTGTTCCGCTTATTGGCGCCCTTCTTGCCGCCCTTGGGCTGCTGCTTCGCAGGGGCGGGGGCAGGCTCCTCATCTTTTTCGCCATCTTCCTCATCTTCGTCGCGCTGCCCACGGCCCTTCTTGTTGCCGCCCTTCTTCTGCTGGGCTGGCTTCTTGTTGCTGGCGAGTGATTCCTCGGGCACCTCTTCGCCATTAGCGATGGCTTGCAAGATGCGCTCTACCTCCTCGTCATCCTCGGGACCACGCTGGGCTCGTCGGTTCTTCTTGCCCTTGCCGCCCTTCTGCTGGCCTCCTCCTCCTCCGAGAGAAGTTCCGGCGTCGTCATCGTCTCCGTTGGCAATGTCCTGGAGCACCTTCTCGACCTCCTCGTCCTCATCGGGACCACGCTGTCCTCGTCGCTTCTTCGGCATTTCGTCTACGGGCTGGTCGAAGTTTGGTGGATCTACTCAGATGGTTTGAGAATGGGCGATAGCTGCGGAGATGAGAGCGTAAATGTGGTGTGGCGATTCAGCTTGGCGAACGAAGGGGTAAATCCACAGGTGATTGTGGATTCGAAAAGCTTGGGGTTGCAGTGATGACACTTACGATACCGTGTAGTAGGCGAGTAAGAAGAAAACAATCGAGCGATCGTCCCAGATTTGGCCCCACACAACACACCTGCGCCTTCACGAAAAAGACCACTGCGCCCAAAGAAAGAAAGAAGAAGAAAAGAACAGCCTTCGGATTTCTCTACGAATCGTATTGTCGACGTCACGACAGACGGCCAAGCGACAGCTTTGATCAAATCAGAAAGAGAGAGATGGAAACAAGGCGGGAAGACAGCGGGCCTGCGACCGACACTACTACTGGAGATCAACAACAACGTCTTCGATTACAACGTGCCGAGGGCTCTGTGCTTTCAGAAGAATTTATTGAGGGGCTGGAGCACCAGGCCGATGCTACGGCTCGCCACCTCGCCCTTCACATCTCCTCCCTGCATGCTTCTTTACATGCGGTATTGCAACCCTTTCTCCCCTACCAACAACAACAACAACAGAATTGAGCGTTAAGGTACCTGTGTGTTTGTTTTTGCAGATGACCGCTTTGTCTGTAGCAGGCATGCAGACTTTCAAGTTGTCAGCAGACAACACAACGACAGCCGTGGCTACGTCAGTCGCGCAAATGCACACGTTTTTGACAAAGTGCCAGCAGCTGAACCAGGACTTGCCACCTATTGACGACCTCGCAAGACAAATGTATGATCATCACGTACGCTCTTTGCTGACGCGATTCTTTTCTCACTCCTTTATTTGGCGAAGCAGAAAAGAGCTTCGAAAGACGGTGGACCTTCTTGAGATGCTGACCCTGAGGTTCGGGCGAACGTGAAGCGACACTCGCTCTGTGTTCGGCCATCAGACTTGTATGATGGTTGGAAAAAGATGGCCATCTGAGGTCAGTCACGTTACCGCTCGTCCTGTGTGACTTGCCCCCACTTGGTCAATGGAAGAGATACACGTGTACAAGGGGGCAAAAGAGAGATCACTCTCCGCACTGCGCCTTGCAGCTCCCCGACAACAACCCGGCCCAAATAAATAAATAAAATAAACCAAAAAAAAAAAAAAAGGACAATAACGGCCCGTCGCCGGTCCAATCGCGGGGCGAATTGTTGGCGGGCAAAGGCCAGGCAAAAAGGGGGAACGGCAGTCGGTTGCTCGCCCCATCAAAAGGAAAAGAACCGCTACGCTGGCGTTACCTTCGCCGCAGATCTCTTTCTTCTTTCTGTCGGTCTCTTGTATCTAGTGTGCGTTATCGAGAGGCTCATCTTCTTTCACCATCTTTTCCGTTGCCTCCATTATTTCTGATCTCTATCCATGCGTCGATTTCCCTCGACCAGCAACATTATTTTCTCATTTATATTTACTTATGTTGGGGTGTGCTTCCAATGCACCATCATCTTCTGCTGTCACCGTTTCGGCGGTGTTCCACTCTTTCTTCTTATTATTATTATTTTTTCTTGCGCCGCGATTCTCCAGCGCGACAACGCTAAACTCCTAATTTTGAAGCATTGATCCAAGCGGCTGACCTCAACTCGCTGTGCTCGCACAACACCGCAGTGTCATGTCGGAGGGAGACCACGTAAACGATGCTACAGAGCACACCGCCGGCGAGGAGAATTCAGCAGAGCTGATCTCCAAGGAAAATGCTGAGGGTGGTGGCTCTGAAGAGAGTGTTCACGGAGACGGATCCGAGGAAAATGCTGAAGGGCAAAAGCGAGCCTTTGGCGAACAGCAGGAGGGGGACGAAGAGGATGGCGAGGAGTACGATGATGAGGAATATGATGACGACGACGAAGGTACCCTTAGCGCTGTTCCCACTTTTATTTTTAATTTATCTTACAACCGGCGATCTCTCGCTCGATTTTGCATTTTTGCTCTTTTTAGACACAAGCTTCTCACTTGCGCATTTCCGCCTTCTCTTCCCTCATTCAAACTCTAGACGATGATGGTGACGACGACCAAGATCAGGACCTTTCGGCCAAACTTAACGAGCTGCGCGGCATGATGGGCAGCTTCTATCCGTTTGGCACGCAGAACCAGTACACGTCGGTTGACTTGGTCCTTAGCAAGGAGGACTTTGAGCTTGAGGAGTTGTTGGAGCTTGACGACTTCCTCCCCGATTTGCGAAGGGGCAAGTCCAACCTTCTTTCCTAGTACGTGCTCTTGCAATCCCCCCCCCTCTCAATAATCTTCCAACCATACTAAAGTTGGGAGCACAAAACAGCCTGGTGCAGCCAGAGGTCTTGGAACAGCTCGTCGCCTACATTTCTTCTGAGCCCAAGGAGGAGGAGGATGAGGATGAAGCGGAGCAGGAGAAGCAGAAGCGGTGCGCATTTGAGTCATTGAGTGGGCTTTTTTGTCCTGTCCTATTTCTCGCATCTTAGAGCTTAACTCAATTTTGTGGGTTTCCAGGTTCGCTCATCTCGCCTATGAGGCGATTCAGTCAGACATTCTCAAGGAGGCAATGATCAACGATCACAACATGTTGGACAAGTTCTTCGATTTCCTGGACATCACAACCGAAATGGATCCTCTTCGTTGCGCCTATTTCTCGCGAATCGTCGAGCTCCTCTTTGAGCGCTATCCCAAGGAGCTCATCTCCTACCTCAAGAAGAAGAACTGCGTCGTCGCCAAGTTCGTGTGGCACATCAACAACCAGTACATCGTCGAATCTCTCTTCCGGCTTATCGACTCGCAGATTTCCCACCAGTGGCTGCTCGACGAGGACCTCATTCCGCTGCTCATGTTCAAGATGGCCGAGTGCGAGGACCCCGAGACACAGGAGAAGACCGCCAACACCTTCGTGGAGATTCTCGACCTCTTCGTGCCCTTCCCCTACTCTATCCTCACGACGCAGATGTTCCACTCGGAGATCGTCGCCGAGCAGTGGGAACAGTTCACGCTCTCTGAGGTGCGCCACTCTCCTCCCTCCCCCGCCGCACTCGCCTGCTCTTTGTCTGCGCGGTCACTGCTCACAGTTACTACCACCACTCGGCAGCCGAACAACTTCAGCAAGATCCAGAACGGCTTGAACGTGGCCATCGGGATTCTTAACCTCTCCTACGAGGGCAACATGGCTGACGAGACGCCCATCTTCATGCGCACCGTCGTGGGCAAGCTGGGCTTCTTCCTTCAGCTGCTCAAGACCCCGCAGGTTCACACCAATTCCCCGCCCGCGTTTTGACGTTGAGTGTTGACGCCTCTTCCTTGCCCCTTGATGTAGGAGTCGGAGCGGTTCTTCCAGATGACCTATGGCAGGCTCAGCCCGCCGTTTGGCTTCCTCCGGGTCAAGATCCTCGAGTTCCTTAGTGCTCTCCTCAACACGAGGTATCAGTCCGTCGTGGACGCCTTCTGGAAGACCGAGCCCAACGTGTTCGAGACGCTGTTGGTGCGCAGCCTTGCCCCGCCCCTTTGCGTCGACTTGTTCTCGGTTGTGTGCGTGTGAGTAAGGCTCACGTTGCCTTTCGATCGACAGGACATCCTCTTCCACTACAAGTGGAACAACACTGTGCATTACTATATTGACCAGATCATCGCCACCATCATGTCCCTGGACAACGGCGACAACATCATCGCCGTCCTCATCGAGAAGTGCCAGTTCATCCAGCGGTTCTCCGACGCCTTCAAGAAGGAGAGCGACAGGACCGTCGGCTACCTGGGCCACCTGGTGCACCTGTCCAACGAGCTCACCAAGGCTTCCACCTACCACGAGCCCCTCGCCAGGCTGCTTGAGGGTGCGTCCCCTTCCCTCCTTTCCTTAGCCTGTCTCCTCCGCACTATTCGTAGCTCCGCCACTCACACCGGGGCTGCCTCTCGCCTTCTTCGTCAATGCAGAGAATGACCTGTGGAAGGAGCTGGTCAACGGCAGGCTCAAGGAGATCAACGATCGGAACAACACGCCCATCGGCGCTCCTCCGGCTGGCGGCTCTCCCATAATGGTACGGCGCTCGTCCGTCTGTTCACGTGCACACACGCAACGAGGCGCTCACCGTCTCTTTCCATGTCACATGGGCTACAGGGCGACTCGGGCCTGGGCGAGATGGGTCGTGGCGACAGCGTCTTCTACGAGGAGCAGGGCGTACAGTACGAGGAGGACGGCTCCGATGAGGAGACCGAGGATGGCCGCGTCGAGCTTGTCGAGGAAAACGAAGGGCAGGGTAGGCGCAGCGTCTTTTCTCATCATCCTTTTTCTTTGACGACAAACGCTCACCTTCCCCTCTTTCCCTGGCGCAGTTGAGGTGGCGTCGGGGGAGTCGGAGGAGCAAACCGCGTCGAGCTAAGCGGAGCCGTACAACCCAGAAGTTGACCCCGCGTCAAGGAAGGCGGAGCAAAGATGGTGATAATGAAGTGGAGGACGTGAAGAGGAGACAAGCGCAGCTGCGTGTGTGGCCAGCGAAAGAGGAGGAAGATGATTGGACTCTCCCAGCGTGTGCCGGGGCTCGAGAAGGAGCTCTCTGGCGGAGGAGAGCAAGCGAGAAGAGCGGGAGGAGGGAGGAGGCCAGAAGTAGAGGAGATGTGGCGTGGTGTGTTTGTAGCACTTGGGCTTTGGGGAAACTAAAAAACACAACAAATCCGTGTTTGTGCTTGAGGTTTGTGTGGTTGTGGGGCCCTTGTGCAGCCCGCCACGAAGCGCGTAGGTCCAACGTCCTCGTGATCGCCTTAAAACGTGGTCGACAAGAGGGAAAATTGCTCTCACCTTCTGCCCACGGGCCTCTCCGAAACTGCGCCGACCTTGCTTTTGTGAAATTCTATTCAGCAACCATGGAGCATCAAATGCAGATGCAAATGCAGATGCAAACACAGTCGACTCCAAACGGTACGGTGCTCCTTCTGCAGACTTTTTGCATATCCAGAAATGCATTTGCTTAGTTGCCCCTCCCCCCCCGCATGCAGATTTAAAATGTTTAAGGGTGGATGAAATCATGGTGCGAGAGACCAACGAGGGCGTGCAAGCACTTCACCAGGACCTCATCGCTGTGGCCGAAATGCAGCGTATGACTGCCGAGCTGCTAGCCGAGACCCGGGAACAGGTCGACCACGTGATCCATGACAACATCCACTCGTCCGACGCCATCACGCACCGTGCTGCCTTTACACTCGCCGAGGTTCTGCTCCCTCTTTCTCCTCCATTTCATTTTGGTCATGACTCACACCGTGCGCAACAGGCGAGCCACACCAACGGCGCCAAGCACATGGTGATCGGTGGCGTGGTGGGTGGTGTGGTCGGTGGTGTTGCTGGTGCGGTCATTGGCGGCGTCGCCACGCACGGTGCTGGCGTTGCACTTAGTACGTAGCGCCCCTTCCTCCCCTCCACAAGGCGTCCTTTTCAGCTCCACCCGTGAGAGTGAAGCCACTTTACTTTAATTTCTACTCATGCACTGTCCTTACGTTCGTGCTTTCCTTTGATTGCAGCCGCGGCTGGAGGCGCGGCCCTGGGCGCTGCTGTGGGCGCGGGGACGGGTAAGCTGATCGCCATGGACCAGAACCGAATCGTTGGTGCGTAACTGCTGGGCCACCTTTTGTTGCGTTGTTCAACACAAGCTGTTGCCAAGGAGGCTCATCACCATACATGCCAGAGAGGGAGCTGCAGGGGTTGACGCACTCCCGCACGTGGATCCCCGATGAGGAGGCACCCGTGTGCATGCGGTGCTCGGTCGGCTTCACCATGACCAGGCGAAGGCACCACTGCCGTAAGTGCGGGTTCGTTTCTCTTCCACCCCTGCTTGAGTTCACCGAACCTTTCCCCTCTTCGTAATGTTGTGCGCCATCATGCGCTGACGTGCACTACACCCTGCAGGGGCGTCTTCTGTGGCAAGTGCTGTGGCACGAAGCAATACCTCGAGTACGAAGGCATCAAGCACTTGAAGAAGGAGCGTGTATGCGATGGATGCATCATGGCGCCTGCCGTGGCTGCCGTACAGAGGAAGTCCGGGAGAAGGCACAACTAAGCGGAGAGGCGAGGGTCGAGCTGCGCCCCACCAGAGCCGAATGTACATAACAGAGCAGACACCGAATTGCTTCTTGGAATAAAAGGCATGCAACCAACATGATTTGGCGCCAACTCTTGCAAAAGCACAATCGATGACTCTGCTCCATGGTTTTTATTGAGATTGTACTCTGAATCATCGATGGACAAACATCTGTTCCTTAGAGCGCAGCATTGGCTGAGGCATTGTGGGATTCTGGCGCCAACAGCCCAGGTCATCTTTAGCGGCTGCTGCTGTCTGCACCTTGAGGAGGGACCAACAGAACGTACGGGGGTCCCAGAGGTACCGGTACCGCCCTTTGTCATTCGTTTTTGTGCCTTTGAATGTAAGAGATTCCTTGTGGGCTCAACAGGAGGATCTTGACTCGCTCTCCAGCTCTCCTGTCTTCTCGTTGCCTCGTCGCGTATTGTATTTTGGCGGCCCTGGAGACCCAACTGAGCTGGTACTGCACGCCCTACTCTTTTTCTTCATGGTTGTTTCCTCCTGACCAGTCCTTGCAGGCGTTTGAACTCAGCTTGTCCGATGGCATGGCTGTCGCTTTGCTTGATGGCCAGGCCTATCGATTGGACCTTGCCCAGGTCAGCTAACACCTCTCCTTCTCTTCCTGAAGCTAAGAGAGATTCACACCGAGGCTGGCGTCGCACTATAAGGTCGAGCGGCTGCTGTGCGTCGGCGTTGAAGAACATGAGCGTATGCAGGACAAGCCGCCGTTCGTGCGGTTGACCTTCCCATGCGTGAGCCTCCAGTTCTATCCTAGACCTGGCATGGACTGGAAAACCGCGGCCAAGCAGCTCCACCGGTACCACCACGACGTCTGAAACGCACTCTTTTTCCCCAGGCTGATAGGCCGCCATGTCCAGGTGCGTGAGGAAGCTGCTTGCGTCGTTTGGCAGAGAGGTAGAGAGAAAAAGTGATCCTGTGCATGCGGCCACCACGGCAACAACGACGACGACCGTACGAAGTGGCGAGAAAGCTCAACAGGCCTACGGCGACGAGGGGCGAGAGGCGCAGGAGCAGCGATTACAAAGCATTGCTGATGGCAAGAGAACCAAGGACGCGGAGACCCGCGTGAGGCACGCGGCCACTGAGAAGAAGAGGAAAGCAGCATTCCAGCCTCACGAAGACGGCGACAGCGACGGGGGTAAGGGAAAGACAAAGAAACGACCCAACGGCCGCGGCCTCGTGAAGCAAGAGGGGCAAAATGAGCGTCCAGACGACACCGACACCCCCGACGGAGCAGCACAACCAGGCCCAGGAGCTGAAAGTGTGGTCGTGCAGGCCCGGGCACTCTACGAGGCAGAGCCTACTTGGGGCGCCTTCACAGCCTTCTTTCCAACGCTAGACCAGCTCAACGAGGACGTAGGGCAGGTGTACATGAAGCGGGTGATCGCGAGCATCGCCCACCTGATCCCGCCTCACTACGCGCAGCTCTTCCCGCGAGGTACCGCCTTGAATCATGCTTGCCCCCCCCCCCTTCCCTCTCTCTCCCTCCCCTTGGTGACAACACTTGTGAGTGCAGACAACCCAGGAGAGATCATGCAGCGCCGTGAAGTCGCAGCAGATGTCATGAACGAGTTGGTAAGTACTTGACTGATGGACGCTGGGCCCGCAATCACTGCACGCGACTCACCAACCGCGGGTCCAGGCACGCCTGCATGGCCGATGCATGGAGGAAGAAGGACAAAGCACGGTTGAAGTGACGGTCGAGCAGATCAAGCAACGCTTGGGGCGGCTCAAGAACGACCTCGAGGGTCGGATCGCCGCGACGCTGGGCCTTCTTTTCCCGCAAGTGCGCGTGTGCTGTCCTGGTGTTGCAAGTGAGCGGCAGCCACTCTAAGACTTATCGGTGCGCCTCCACAGAGGGCGCGAGGGCGTGCTGAAGGACAAGAGACGTTCGAGGAACACGTCACGCTGCTCGAGGATCTCCACCAGAAGGTATGTGCGTAAAGATGTGGAATCTCTTTCCTTGCCTCTTACTTAAAACGCATTCTGGCGGCAGGTGGATGAGGTCTGCGAGGCAGAGATGCTGCTTGAGATCATTGTGCAACGTTTAGGGTGATTAAAAGGAAGATGCACTTCACAAGAATTGTGGCCCAACCAAGAGATTTGTGCAGCGGGTTTAATTTTTGTAAAAAGGCATGAAGAACAGTATCTTTCGATGTTTAAGACCTGGGCTTCTCCTTCTTCTCCCTCCAGAGAGCGTAGAGGCCGACGTTCGAGACCTTCACCACCTTGAAACGGACACCGGGAATATCACCCACGGAGTGACCCTTGCGACCGAAACCAGCAACGAGCACCTCGTCCTGTGCGAGAAGGGACAATTAAGAAAATGTGCCTCAGCTAATAAATGGCTTAGAGGGAAAGACGTACGTTCTCCTCAATGAAGTTCAAGCAACCGTCACGGGGGACGAAGCAGGCGATCTTCTTGCCGTTCTTGATGAGCTGCACACGGACGCACTTACGGATGGCAGAGTTGGGCTGCTTAGCCTCAATGCCGAGCTTCTCAAGCACGATGCCCTTGGCGTGCGAGGAGCCTCCGAAGGGGTTAGCCTTCAGCTGGGTGCCCAAGTGAGCCTTGTTGTACTGCTTGTCAGCCCACCTCTCAACCCTGCGGTGGTTCTTGAGCTTGCGCGCCGCGCGAATACCCCTAGGCTTGCTGCATGGGCGAGGTATTGGTGAGTTTACTGATTCAAGATCGAGATTAGATCCAAGATGGGAGGGTAGACGGGCAGCACGAACCCAGAACCCATGGTGTGGACTAGCGATGGAGAAGGAAGAGAAAGAAAGAAAGGACTTTTGTCGGCCTACCCTTTTTCCCACTTGCGGCCGGCGTGCCTGGCATTCTCATTTTTCGCATTTCCGTGCTAGGTTCCAAAAAAAAAAAAAAAACCTAACGCCGTTCGCCCGAACAAGCTCGGCCGTTGATAAGGCGGCGTACTCACCCGCACCGCACCACCTACCCACTAAAGGGTGATCTACTTGAAGGCACTTATAGTCTGGAGTCAGGCAGCGCTACAAGTGGAATTGGGGCTTGGGCTACGCGCTGGATAGCTTCAAAGATGAGTACACCACTGTTGGCACCGACAAACAACTTCAGCGATCACTTTGCCCAAGGATCCACAGCCACATGTGCAGCGGCATTTGTTGAAACTTCATTCAGTGTCATTCAGAGTATGCCCTGATTATTGGTTGTTGTGCCAAGTGGATGAAAGAAGCGAAGAGGATTGTGAGTTTCACTACACGGAAGCCCGTCAATCACCTCGTCACTGCACAACCCGCGCAGTGCACTGTTGGGGCTTGGATTTTAGGGTTCGCCCACATAAAATGCAATTAAAAATGAGCAAGCAAACTGGTGTGTGCCACATGGCATCAAGGGGGCAGAGGTGATGATCCTGTTACCGGTTCGTCTTCGTTGAACGGTTCAGGGCAGGCGGGACGGTGGTTCACCAGAGCAGGTGGCGAATAACAGGCGCATATCGGGTGGGTGCGGACCATGTATGCGAAGGTCGCAACCTCAGTTGCCCAGGCGGAGGGTCTCAGCCAACTTATGCGCAACGTACCGAGTGGGTGACGCACGCGCGCACCGTCGCTCAGTTCATGTCTTTGCTTGGTTAGCGCCCGATTGGACATTTACTGTACTGGCGGGGACTGGCTGATCCACAGTACTGACAGCTGTCTCCGAGGGAAAGGCCTGTCAACATTGGATTCTGTAGAATAAAACTCCGCCAACCAATAACGGACTTAAGTGGAGTGAGTAGCCACGAACTGCGCCAGTTTTCTGTGGAGGACGCGGCGAGCTCCACTCTACCTCACCCTGGTCCACCGATGGTGACTCCGAGCCTCGTGTGAAAACGTGGGTGCCGAGCTGCACGTGGCCGAGGATCACGCCTAACCGTGCGCCTTCAGGCAGGACGAAAAGTCATAGAGAGTTGGTCATCCTCTGACAGTCGCCTGCCGGTGGCCATCTTCTCCCCGCTGGAGTTCGCCCCATTGTCTCTCCTTGTCCACCGCCTACCGTGTGTGGCCCACTCATTCTGGGCCCGTGCCTTCACTCCAGCGACTACTCTCCCTCCTTGCGACTACGAGACATACTTCTCTTCTTTCGCTCCCAGCGCAACAGCACAAGAGAACAAGTCCATCCTTCTTCTTCTCATCGCACCTCTTCCCGCCAGCCTCTCTCTTCAACGTCTCCTCGCCGGAAGCACCCGTCAAACCCGGGAGTGTCAAGTCACTCGGCTTCACCCTTCTCTTCACACGCACACACTACTCTTCGTTCAGCTGAAGTAGAGTAGGACCGTTGGTCCTTCTTCTTCTCCAAGCGCAGCCTCGTGATGGAAGAATGGATGCAACAAGGGCAGGGACTTCCCTCCGCCCGCACCCGCTCCTACTCCATGTCGCACGCCGACAACCTCTCTTCATTCTATCACCAGCTTCAACACAAGTCTCAGCCCGCACCAGCCCTCGGAGGCTTGCCCATGACGGACTCCTTCCGCCAGGAGGGCTCGCCTCTGAGCATGTCCTCCTCGTGTGGCAGTGATGACGCTCCCTACTCGTCGGATACCGTAGTTTCAGATTACTCGCATCAAAAGCCGATGCAGCTCCAGACCAACCCCTACGAGCAGCCCCAAGCACAGCAATTCCTCTCCCAGCGACGCGCCTCCCTGTCCTCGACGCCCGTCGGTGGGGCCGCGGGCGCGAGCCTGGGCTTTTTGGGCGGCTTCGTCGGTGAAGGTCTACGCGCCGAGTACGCTTCGCGGCGTCCCGGTGGGCGGAGGAAGTCGATCTCTGTGAGCTCGCCTCAACAACAGTTCGTTGATTCCGCCCCTGAAGTTCAAGCTGCCCCCACAGAATCCTTCGATTCCTCAGCCTCGATTGAAGCCATGCGCCGGAACAGCTTGTACGCTAGCCCTTTTCCCCTCAAATCCCGCTGCTTCATCCTTTTTTCATCATCACCGCCTTCTTCCTTGCGCGCCCGTTCGGTTGCCGGCTCAACAGCGAGAATTGTTTCTTTCGTTTTTGGGTCCGAATTTTCTTCAAATTCGCCTCCCTGGTCGTACGGGGAACTGAGCCGTGCAACCGACCTCACGCAACCACCAACAATATCCCCTATCCCCCTTTTTCTTGAATGGCGGATCATGAGCCGCGGGGATCAGGAAGCGCTCTTTTGGCGGTTGTGCTCATTGTGTGTGTGTGTTTTCGGTGGAATCATCCCAGGCCATCGGTGAGCGCGAGGCGCAACTCGCTGTCGTGCCCGCTGGTGCACAACTACACACCCCTCACGGCCGTGCCCACCCTGGGCCGAGCCCTGGCCGAGGGCAACCTGGGCCAGCGCAAGAGCATCCAGTCCTTCCTCTCCATGCTGGCCCAGAGCGCCAACGAGCGCTCCGACAAGCGGCGCAAGAGGAAGGCCTCGCGTAAGGACCGCGGCAAGCGCTACAAGCGGAGCGACTACGACGAGAGCTCCGACGAGGACGAGGAGGACGACGACTCGGCCGAGGAGGGACTCACGGGCTCGCACCCGATGAACCACTTTGCCTCCCCGACCGGGCATGACTCGGCCGGCACGTCCTCCTTCAGTGGCTTTGACTACGCGAGCGGCGCGTTGGCGCCCGAGAGCGGCTCCGGCAATGACTCCTCGTCGGACACGATCCCGTCCTCCATGGGCGAGCAGTCGACGCCCGGGCCTTTTGACCCCATCACGCCCTCCAGCAGCTCGGAGCCGCTTTTCCAGCCCGGGGGCTACGCCGCCTCAGGCGGCGCCGACCCGGCCTCCGTGCCGGCCTACTCTGCGTCCAGGCCGAGGTCGCGCTCGTCGCCGCCCAGCTACATCGACTCGGTGTCGTCGTCTGCGGCGCCCCTGAGCCACCAGCAGCAGCTCCAGCGCCAGTACCACATCGCCCAGACCAACAAGCGACTGCAAGAGCTGCGGCAGCAGCACCTCGAGCGGCTGCAGCGGCAGATGGAGCTCGAGCGCCAGCAGACCCAGCAGCAGCGCCACTCCTACGAGTACACGCCCAGCGGCCAGCACTACGCCTCGGCCCAGCCCCAAGCGCACCATTTGCCGCAGTACCCGCACCAGGGCCTGTACCAGTCTCACGTCCTCGACCTCGAGGTTCCGCACCACGCAGCCATCGCCATGGGCGGCGCGCCGTCGTCGGCCAGCCTGCCCGCCGTGCTGCCCTCGCACGAGACCGTCGGGCCCTATCACCACCACGCGTACCCGCCGGAGCCGCTGGCCGAGTTTGCGCACACGACGACGGCGGCCGGGCCCGCGGCCGGCGTGCTCGAGCAGGACCTGATGGAGCACCAGATGCGCGGCGACCAGCTCGCTGACTTTGATTTCTACAACGAGTTCAGCGACTTCAACATGTGCGAGCCGGGGAGCATGGAGTCGCTCTGCCGGACGGTGCCCGAGCAGGCCGGCCTGGTACACCAGCCCGCGCAGCACGTGGGCGGGCCGGCCGCCGTGACTGCGATTCCTGTCGGGAGCGACCAGCTGAGCACGGACGACGGCCCGGTCAGCGAGATCCTCGACGAGTTCTCTGTCGTGCCCTCGTCCGCGTTCATCCACAACTCGTGGCTCAGCGCCCAGGACGGCACCCCCGTGGTCGATGGCGCCTATCCTCTGCCCATCGGTGGTACGCCATCCTCGCCCGAGAGGCACTTTGCGGAAGAGAATAGAACGCTGATGGTCTTCTGCTTCTCCAATACAGAGAGGAAGGATCAACAGCTCAACGAGGACGTGTTCAACGACTTGTTCAACTTGGAAGATCCGGGCATGGGCTCTTCGCACTGAGCGAGGAGGCCTTGTGTGAAGAAGACATCGTCTCCAACTGTAGAATTTTGTACAGAACCGACCTGGCCCGCCCGATCGATCAGCCCACAGCGCCACGCTTAGAGCCGGCAAGAGAACTACAACAACTAAAACCACACTACTTCTTTGACGCATCGCGGCAGTGCCCAGGAGCCTCCCTCCCTCCCTCCCTTCATTTCTCCATTCCTTGTGGCGCAAGTAAAGTCCTTCTTTGACCACATGTGCATTGACCTGGAGAAGCGGTCATTGGGTGAGTGAAGCGAAGTTGTCCTGAGCTCTCCCGTGAAATTTATCATGAGCACAACATATTTAACGTTTTGCGCGCCGCGCATTGCGTTGCATTGAGTTTAAGAAGATGGAGGCACCGGATGAAGGCTTGAAGCTGCCTACGCTGAACGTTATTGACGCTGCGGAAGATGTCGCTGCGACGTCGGGGGGTGGCTGCCCCTTTGGGCATGGCGCTGCTGGAGCGGTGGCAGCGGCATCTGGCAGGAGCAGGCAAGAACCGGTCTACTACTCTGATTATTTGGAGCTCAACAAGCTGCTTGATGCGCAGCACCCCAAGAGCGTAGATCATGGCAAGCCTGCTCATGATGAAATGCTTTTCATCATTGTGCATCAATCGTACGAGCTTTGGTTCAAGCAGATTCTGCATGAACTGGACCTCGTAATGCAGCTCTTCTCTCAAACGCCGATTCCCGAGGTATCCTTCTTCTATAATCGCCTCGTTGTCCCAAATCTCGGCTGGTCGGCTCATTCCCATTTGCAATTTCAGAAAAGCATGGGCACCATCAACCATCACACCGAGCGAATCGTGAAGATTTTGAACCTGCTGGTCAGTCAAGTGCAGATCATCGAGACGATGAGTCCTCTCGATTTTCTTGATTTCCGCGACTACCTTATGCCTGCCTCAGGCTTCCAGAGCTTCCAGTTCCGCTTGATCGAGAACAAGCTGGTAAAGGCCACCACAATCGATTCCCACGAGTGTTGCTCACCCTTTCTCTTATCCAGGGCATGGTGGCTGAGCAGCGGATGAAGTACCAGTCGGCCGCCTACCACACAAGGCTGGAGCCCGACCACGCCAAGATCGTTAAGGAGTCCGAGACTAGTACGTACGCCTAGATCGTCCACGCCTTGCTCGCCTTCTTGAGCTCAGCATGGTTACTGACATGAAGGTTTTGGCGCCTAACATCACGATCTATTTCGCAGGTGCTACTCTCTTCAGCATCGTCGAGGCCTGGCTTGAGCGGATCCCGTTCTTGGATGACGAGGAGACGGGCTTCAAGTACGCCTCCCCTCAACAATCCTATGGCGATGATGAGGTCCAGGTCGCTAGACGACAGAATCTGATTTTTCTGTGGCAGGTTCTGGGACGCATACAAGAAGGCCGCCGAGGAGATGTTCGACACGGAGAAGGAGATCATCGTCGAGAACTCCAACATGGGCGGCGGCGAGAAGCTCGAGGAGCACTTGGAGGAATGGCGGAAGAACAAGGAGGCCTTCTTGGCTCTGCTCGATGGCGAAAAGCATGACGAGATGCGCAGGAAGGGGCTCCGCCGCCTCTCCTTCAAGGCCACCCAGGGTACCCGTCTCCTCCTCACCATCACTCTTCCAGCCAACAAGCGAGCCAAGGCCCAGCAAAGATGATCACCATGGAAAGCTCACTCGATTGCTCGTGATGGTCGCCACAGCCGCCTTGTTGATCACGCTCTACCGGGACGAGCCCATCCTCCGCGCCCCGTTTGAGCTCCTCACGCGCCTCGTGGAGATTGACAACGCCATGCAGCACTGGCGCCACAGGCACATGATGATGGTCCACCGCATGATCGGTACCGGTCCCCTCCTCAATTAAACACAATAGTTGTTATGTTTTTTCGAAACAAATCAAGACAAGGTGTTTGGCTACTTCAACGCGGCTCACGCGCACCGTCGCTGCTTGGACAGGCACCAAGATGGGAACCGGTGGCTCGTCGGGCTACCACTACCTCAAGGCTACGCTGCAGCGCGGGCGCGTGTTTGTGGACATCTCCAACCTGTCCACGTACCTCCTGCCCAGGAGGGCTCTCCCGCAGCTGCCGTCCAAGATGCTCACCAAGATGAGCTTCTCCCTCGAGGAAGTGCAGAAGTGAGCCGCCCCTCTTTCTCCCTTTGGCCAACAAGGTCACATGCGCTCTCGCTAGCTGTTTTATAGAAGACTCGTTTTTATTGGTGGAACCATAACATGACTATGATCAACACAAGCAGTACACACACGAGAACGTTATGGCTCTTCGAACTCTAAAACAAAAATAACAACAAAGAGTGTACTATCAACAGCTCCCCGCGCTTGACGCAGGGAAGTTGGGGGCGAAGCCTCCTGCCCGTTCCCTCCGCACACACGCGTGGGGTGGTCATGACAAGGAGAAGGATCCGCCTCCGCTTCCTTTCCGCTTGGGGTGCGTGCACGTGAGCGACTCCCCCGTGTTGGACACGATTGGGTAGTTTTTCGGGTTCGAGTCTGATGGCGCAGCAGGGAAAAAAAGATCCGTGAGCAAGACGCAGGCCCTCATTGGGAGCGAAGAAAGGGAGAAGTCATGACGTTACCGATGACGTGCTCGATGGTGCGCACGATGGTGCGGAAGTCGGGGCGGTCCTTAGGATCGAACTCCCAGCAGTCGTACATGAGCTGCTCGATCTCCTGCTCTCTCCGACACACACCACACGCGCGTAAGCAAGAGAACCAGACCTGGTAAGGTGAGCCCCGCTCCAAGTATCGCGAAGCCCATCACGTACCGGCGGGCACAGGGAGGGCGGACGAAGGCACAGCCCGCCACTGCTCACTCCGATGGCCACCTGCACCGGCGATATGCCCGGGAAGGGATCCTACACATCCATCACAAACCGCAGCGTGTCAGGAAATCGCCTCCCCACGCGTCCCCATCTGTTGGAATAGAGGCGGGCGAGGCAAGGTGTCTCGTACCTGCCGCGAGAAGATCTCCCACAGCACGACGCCCATCGCCCAACTGCGCGAAGAAAGAAGAGAAGAAAGAGACAAGCCCCCCCTCGCGGGTTAGCGCATGGGAAACATCGCGTGCACAGGATTAACCACATGTTGGAGGAGCAGTTGGGCCGCTCCTCGTAATGCGCGCGACTGGAGAGGACAGGGATCAAGGCAAAATACCTGTCGGAGCGGTGGCTATATTTTTGCTGCTGCAGGCTCTCTGCTCACCCCCCCCCCGCCCCAACAAATCCCCGCCGACGCCTCGTTGGTTACCGCGATGGGTGGCAGCCATGGTTGAGGGAAGGGGAGGGACGTACCGGGGGGCATCCACTTGAGGGGGCCGACCTTGCACGACGTGAAGTTGTCCTCGTAGGCCTCGGTGAATCGCGCGAGGCCGAAATCGGCGACCTTCACCACGAGGTAGTCCTTGTTCCGCGATGTCAACTGGTGGATGTTGTGCCAGTCAGCCTGGCTGAAATACGCCATCACCATCACATCCTGAGATGGCGACGACGAACCAAAAGGTTGCGGGCCGCCAAGTCGCGGTGGCAGACGCCCTCCGTGTGCAGATGCGCCACCCCTGTCCCCCCCCCCCAACGACCAACCCGCGCACAGCCGCCAGCAGCGGATGCGGTCAGCATAAGCGTCCGCGTCCCTTCACTGCAAGCGCCACGACGCACCGGCGGCGGCGTGGAGGGCGATCTTGAGGGCCATGTGGAGGTCGAGCTCGGCCTTGCTCTGGAGGAGCTCCTGCAAGCTCCCACCTTCGAGGTACTCCACCACGATGGCCTGCATGCCATCGTCCTCTCGTGAGTTCCAACGAAAAAGAGCAGCAAGAGAGGTGCTCGGGGGGGGGGAGGGGGAACGCAGCGGGGCGCACCATGTAGGGACGCATGCACACGCCAAAGAGCTGCAGCACGTTGGTGTGTGGCCGCATGTCCCTGCGTCCCCCACCCCAAACCACAGGTGTACGCATAAGCACGGGGTGACGTGGGGAAGGAGGAGAGGGCGAGCGGCGGTACATCATTAGCGCGGCTTCGTCGCGGAACTCCTTGAACTTGGCCTCGTGGAAGGAGGCCATGTTCTCACGGATCGTCTTTATGGCCACCACCGTGTTCCTCCACTTGCCTGCCAACGTATTGCCACAAGAATTATGATTTTCAACTAAAACATGATTTAAATAACAAATGGACAATAAAAAGAAATGTGCGAACCCTTGTAAACAGAGCCGTAGGCGCCTTGGCCGATGCGCTTGTCGATCTCCAGCTCATCAAACTCGATCTCCCATCGATTGCCCCGCTTCGCGCTGGTGCTCTGCCGCAAGGCTGTTATCCCCCCCCCCAACCCAAAAAGCCACTTTAGTTGAGCCTAGGCTAGTTGTGAGTGCTGTGTGGAAAGCGGCGTGCCTTTCTTCTCTGACGACTCCTTGGCCGAGGCCTCGTCGGGTGGGTTCAGCTTGTGCGCGGATTGCGCGATTCGCTTGTTGATGCTGGACGGCTGGATGTAACCTGGCGGCAGCTGCGTGTTGCTGCCCTGCGTCGCGCTGCCAGATACGCTCAGGTCGAGGTAGTTGGTCTCCCCCACGCCTGCGACATAGCCCGCCTCGGCCTCGGCCTCGGCCTCACTGTCGCTATCGCTGCTGTCGTCATCGTCCTCATTGGCCTTGGCCTTGTTCCTGGTCTTGACATCATGCACAGACGAGATGTCGTGATAATCTTCCCCGACAGGCGGGGCGGCGCTGGGCAGAGGCCGCTTGCTCTCGGCCTTGAGCACAAAGTCGTCCGGCGTCGCGTAGATGTACTCTTCGTGGACCGTCGGCCTCGCCTCAGCGGCCGCCGGAGCGGGGCTGCTGGGGTTGAGGGTGGGAGTGGGCGTGGTCGTGGTGGTGGAGGACGACTGCATAGAGTGCCGCCGCAGGGGGTTGACGGGGCTGCTGGCATTGAGCGACAGGTTCGCCATCTGGTTTTGAGGTAGCGACAAGTTGATGGTATTACGGTTCTTGGGTTTGTTGTCGCGCTCGCGCAGCTTGGCCTCGAGTTCGTTCGTCAGCTCGTCGGATGAGGAGGCCACTCGCCGGTGACCTTGGCTCGCCTGCTCAGGCAGCTGCGGCAACGCTTTGGTGCCCTTCTTCTGGGCGGTTGACGTCTGCTGGCTCGCACTCGGCGCCGCCACGCTTGATTGCTGCTGTTGTTGCTGCTGGGCCTGAGCCGGAGCCTGCAGCTGGGCCGAGGCTTGTAGCTGAGGCTGTTGTTGTTGTTGCTGCTGCTGCTGCTGCTGATGTTGCTGATGCAATGGCGCGACGGGCTGATACTGTTGCGACGGGATGGCCTGGTAGTGCGGCGGAGGGGCCGACGGGAACTGGGGAGTGTGGGATACACACTCCAGCGGGAAGGACGACGCCGGCGCAGACGGATAGCGGTGTAGCGGAGGCGGCATGTGGTGGTAGGGCGTGGGGTCGGGCTGCTGTGGCGGCTGCTGCTTGTAAGCCGGCGGGGCGGCCATCTGGTACAAGAGTGTGGGGGAGAAATAGGCCCTTCTCATCAGACTAGGCACGTGGCGGGAGGGGGGGGGGGAGGAAAGCGCACCGTGTAGTCTTGGCCATAGATGGGCTGCCCAGGCATGGCGCTGTAGGGCTGTATCGCACGCGGCCCAAGATAGTGCCAGTAAGTGAGTGCACGCAAAGCGTAAAAAGCCTTGGACGTTTCCTCTGGCTGCAGATGCGGGAGGGGAGATGCGAGAGGTCAGGGGCGGGGAAGTAGTACGGAGTAGTGGTAGGCAGGAGGCGCAGAAGCATTGGGGAAGTCGTCAGAGTCATGAGGAACGGACGGCACGACGGGCAGCGAGACCGACGCGGCGAGCGGGGGCATGGGGGACGATGGCGCCATCCCTGCACCTGAGTTGTAGGAAGGCACAGTTTCCACAGGGGCGCTCATGCTCACAGGCTTACGCGACCGTATCATGCCTTTTGTGGCGAGGTGTGGTGATAACGGTAAGTTGGGCTCAAGGAAGAGAGGGAAGAGGGATGCATCTCTGATGCGGATAGTACCAGAGGGCTG